>JAMAGZ010000074.1:0-165050 GCA_023626575.1 Penicillium sp. PF1803 | reverse complement strand
TTGCTTTGGGTAAGCGTGAGCTTGTCATGATGTATCCCGCTTGTTGCGGTACGAGGAGCAACCCATTGGGGTTGACATGATATATGTACTAACGAGTCACCCAGTGGCCTGTCTCTACCTAGCGACGGCGGAATTACTCCATACGACAACCCACACGTTGGAAAATTTCACTTTCCCATTGTCTTCGCCCACCCACACCTACCACCCATGGAAATAATCGCTCCAGTGATCAGCAACCAGATCGTCCCTAACATCATCGACCTACTGCTCGAGTCCTCATCCCTCAGCGAGACCACAGCATCAGTTGCCCGCGACATTCGCTCCCCTACGAAGGCCAATCCCTAATCCGACCACTAATCCAAGAGCGAGACGGCCGGCAAGACTGGCAGTTCACCGTGATGAACACTGGTGGCTCGTGGCTTAGCGTCCGCTCCGCCGCCAAGCCACAGTTCCGCCTGGTGATCCCGCTCGTGACGGATGTTGAGTGGAGATTCTCGGATTTGAATGAGGACCCCAACGAAGAGAAGCCGATTTCTCGGTTTAGTTTGTTGGACTTGGCCGAAACAATTGGGAAAAATATGACGAGGACGTCCTCCACTGGCTTTGGGATGCGGCGTACGTTGCTAATTGGTGGGTTTCTGAGAATTGGCATCGTTACCGATATGAGCCTGGCACATAGTGAAAGGACGGGAAGGTCATGCATTCTGCATTACCAACGATACGGTGTTTCCTCATGCTCCGCGAAGTCTGGCATCTTAGGTTGCTTGGGTGACTTGCGAGTGCCTTGCTCACTCCAATTGAACGACGCCCCTGTTCGAACAACATCGACAGTGACTCGCTCAAGATGGATACAACTTTGACGAAGAGGCTCTGTTGCTTGAGATACTAATACGCCTTCCCACCTCACCACATCCCGGCGGTCATCCAGAGTTGCTGAAGCCTCCGGCTTCCTCCTCATTACCCGGGGAACATCACACACTCCACGAAACTACCCGCGAGCTGTGCCGGTATGATGGACAGACATAATCAGCCATGGCACGGATGGACATTTGGATCTATCCACAACCTCAGCTAAGACACAAATCTGTCGGTTCCAAGAGCTCTGGGGCGTCAAAGAAAGAGCGTTCATCGAACCTACACCCATCAAGACGTTGATATCTTGGCCTCCCAAAGTGAGACCCTCAGCCAACCCAAGTCATCTGAATAATTCACGATATGATGGGTGTTAAGGAGTTTGATATATTTCCTTTTCTGTGCCGCTAGCCAAGAGACGTTCGCTAATACTGTGGGCATCGGGGCATGATTGCTGTACATAGTTTCGGAGATACTTGCATAAAGAATAGCGATGAGAACTCCCATTAAAACCTGCATAAACAATGGTACCACCCTGGTTGAGAAACCACTCGTCCCAACCTAAAAAAAAAAACAAAAAGAAACAAGAAAACTCAAATTTTGTTCGCTCCCGCACCGACCTGAGCTATATCGATGATTGAAGCTCTGAACCCTTCAAGATTCGGCGGCGGAATTGATCCGATCAATCCACTCCTCACCAGTGATCACATCAGCCTTGCGATGGAAAACCTTATCCATGAGGACATCGTGGACCTCCTCATCGCGATCCATGCAGAGGTCACGTAGAACGGTAATGCGGTAGTCCAGGTCAGAGGCGTAACGGACAGTCGACAGGACGGCGCCACTGGTAGCAACGCCAGCGATAACGAGTTCCTCGGTATCAAAGCAACGAAGGATGATTTCGAGGTCGGTGCCGAAGAAGGCAGACACACGGCGCTTGGTGATGACAACCTCATTCTGCGCGGGGAGCAAGGCGGGCTCAAGGGTCGAGTCACCCTCTTGGAACAAGCCAGCGGCAGCGATGCTGGACACGGATCGGTTGAATGGGTGAGCCTCGGGGTGGCCAGAACGGAATGCGGTGATAACGTGGATGATCTTGATGCTATTATTGCGGGCAGCGTCCACAGTCTCATTCAGGCGTTGGAGATAGGTTCCAGTGTCGCCTGGAACCATGTCCAGCACGCCCTGCTGGACATCGAGGATGAGAAGCGTGGTGGCTCCCATGGTGGATGCAGGAGATTTGAAAGGCAGTGTGATAATTGGTAGAAATTTTGGATCAAAGAGAGGTTTTAACTGCGGCGAAGATATGATGGAGGGAAGAGAGAGGAAAGAAGAAGGAATTTTGTTTCCTGTAGATGTATTGATCGTGATGCCGGTCCCGCTATCCAGGGCCCTGCAGCTATCCCGGTACCGGGCTGGATGCATCTGGACAAACAAACAGCCTGTGTGACGTCATTATTCCATGAACACTCAAGAACTTTAGCTTAATTTTCAAGATCAAATGGATTTTCAAAGCTTCCAGGGGAATCCAGAATATCAAAAAGCAACTTTGGAGAGGTGCCGTTGTCAAAGGAATATTCTCCGCAGATCTACAAGCCGGTTACTACACACGACCAGGCACAATGATCAAAGAAACCAAATGATCACCTATGGATACTAGTCATACTACGGTGGTCCGCAGTTGCCACCTTTGGAAAGTGGCGTGTCCCATACTACCTTTAAGGCCGCTTACCTTGTATACCTTCTAAATCGTGCATCAACATACCCGAAATAGGTAATCCAGTCTGCTTTCGAATACCCTGAGTCTCTTTCTATATCTCTTTCTATATCTATTTCTACACACTCACCCCCCTCTCTAATTCTTTATTTCCTCTCTGCTAAAGTACATTACCCTAAATCGATCTTAGTCTGGAAATTGGAATGAAGGCCTCTTATTAGCCAAATCGGATTTCCTTGTGGTGTAATTGCAGCCCAATCGTTCAGGTTGCCAGGCAGCAATGTGGCTTACCAAGTGTTCTGCCGTTTGAAATTGAATAAAAACGCCACTTTCCAAAGGTGGCCACTACGGACCACCGTAGTCATATGCAGTCGTGCACGAATGTGGTAAACTAGTATCTTTGAAGTAGTAATGTCAAAGCCGTATGACCTTTGATAATCAACATTACACTCGCAAGACTCTACTTTGATACTATGCAAACTGGAAGCAAACCGCAACTAGAGTAGACAGTGAAATATTACACCTTAGTGTACAACACTCTAACACTCGAGTCTATCAAAGCCTTGGCACATCGAAAAATGTGCCAAGGCATGCAACGGGAGAGGCAAAAAAACCAAGCATGAGCCACTTCGAGATATTTGAATACCAGCCCACAATCACCTGCTTGAGAGAGATGAAAGTGGTGCGCGCCACTCAGGTCCCGAATTGTTCCAAGTTTTCTTCTTCTGTCCATGCCTGATATTATTGCTGGCTCTCGAGTCTGTTAGACGTCAGCTTGGTTGAAGGGAATTCGACTTGGCCTGAAACTTCTGTTGCTCCCCTCTCAAGCGATTGAGGGACTCTTCCTGCTCCCTCAACCTTTGATCCTCACGGAGTCGGCGCTGGTCTTCAGCCATCCTTTGCTGCTCAAGTTTTTTCTCCTCCATTTCCAACAAGCGTGCTGCTACCTTTTTCTGCTTTCTCTTGGCCTTCTTGCGCTCCAGTCGCCGTTTCTTCTTAAGCTTTGCCTTTTCACGTTTGTTTTGACCATGGCAATCATCTCGCTCCCGTAACTGCGCGTAATCAAGATGCTCACTTTTCTCATCATGGTAATCCCCCGATCCATTGGTTGGTGTTTGGTTAGGACCTCCAACGTAGCTTTTGGCGTTATTCCGCAGTGTTTGATGGAGACCGCTGTCAAGACGCTCGAAGCCCGACTCACTATCCCTTTCGTTGAGATTCGAAACCCCCAGCAGGGAAGGGGAATTACGTTTACCGCTTCCAAGGGGAGTCAGTTTCACGGCTAAAAGTCGCTGAAGGGCAGAATATGCGGCGCTGATCTCCTTGTACGCCTCCATAACCTTCCTCTTGCATCGTTTCTTCGATTCAGGGGATGTAGCATCCAGCAGACTGTTAACCCTTTTGTGCATTTTTCTTTTGTGCCTTCTGGTCCACTCTGAGTCATCGCCACCTTCGTCGCTCAGGATTGAAGAACCGTGATCACTAGAGTCCATTGTCGGGATCACCGGATGCTCGGAATGATCATCCGTAGTGATACCCAATCCTTCCCCATCAACGATGGCAGCATCGGACTTTTGGGCAATGGCCGGCTCGTGAATTCGAGGCAAAGAAGGCTCCACTGTTTCGGAAGGGTTTCATCATCCCTTTCAATTGCCTCATGTCCTTCCTTTTGCAAGAAATCCGTGAGAAAATCCAAGGGGAAGTCATCGCAAGGGAACTCTTCCACTGACTCAAAATCACCATCGTGAGAAGACACGTACTCTTCATTCTGGGAATTATATGTGTCCTTTGAGATGAAGCCGTCCAATTCCTCTTCTTCAACTGGCGTTGGTTGTTGCTGGCCCAGTGGTGAACAAAGAAACGACTCTCGTGTCCTCTCTGCAGAGGGCTCAGGGGAAATCAAATTCACCACCACTCTCTCGGGAGTGGTTTGCGGTCTGAGTCTTGACCTGGACCGCATAGAAGTGCCCGAGGTCCTGGCTTCTGGAACTCCATTTTCATGTATCAAGCTGCGGATAGACTTCTTATCCTTGCTCCGAAATAGGCAAGTCTTTTCCCACCCCGCTGCAATCTCTTTCTTCACAGTTGAATGAGTCATGAACTTGGCAATTTCTGCAGTGAATACCCGGGGATCGGCCTTGAACTCTATTTGCTCATCTTCTTCGTCTTCGGCTTGGGAGATGATCCAATCTGCGTACAAATCACCAATACGTGCGAACGCACCATGGCTCAGAAGATCAAAATATGGTCCCCCATGACGAGCAATGCACACGCAGAAAAATTTTTCCAACCAACAAGTGATCAAAAAGTCGGGATTGATGGGGAACTTGTACCCATCAATCAAGAGCAAACGGCGTGGAGCATTTCTTCCGGTGGCCCCGGTGGGATTGGTCTTTGGATCGATGATGAGCTCGATCCAACCCAGAAGATGAAAGGGCTCAGCCCACCCATCCAGCGTAAAGCAGACTGGAACACCACCAAAGTTGTCCTGAGATTGCTCAGTTCGGTCTACTTTGAAAGTGACCCTTGGTGGTAAAGGTTCTCCCACGTGCGGTACACAACAGATCGCCGAGGCCAACTTCCGGGGCTCCAGCCTTTGACCAACCACGGTCAAAGGTCGGGGAACTATGAAGCGCTTATTCCATCCAGAATTTATCGTAATAAGAGCAATATCTGTTAAAATGAATACGTTGTTCTCCGGAACTCTGAGCTGCTGAAGATCACTTTGGAACGTTTCCGGGAATTGTCGCAGTCTTGTCTTTTTCGCCTTGTCATCCTCTTTAGTCATGTGAAACTCTCGAGCGCCTTCCATCTCACGTCGAAATTTCAAGTCTTTGTAAATACTCCCGGGCTTTCTGGTGTGCTGAAAAGTCATTTCAATCTTTTCGACGAGTTTCAAGTACGAATTTGTGATATCATCAAAGAGTGTCATTCTCGGCACGGGAAACCGAAATTTGATCCAGCGCCGGTTCCAGAGTATTGCTCCCTTTGTCTGCTCTTCGGAAATCTTTGAATACATCCGTTTGATGTTGCGAGGGACTTTTGAACGAGGGGCCCGAGAACGTCCATGCGCATCGTCGAGGGTGAGTGTCCTCCCTTCCCACCTCCGTATTGTGAGTTTTTGCTAGTCCTGTCGAACCCTCATTCATTCTGGAAGGAACTGATTGACTTGAATCGCTTTTGCTTTGCGGGGCCCGTATCTCACCATTTACCCGTGTTGCTTGGCAATTCGGACCGTTAATCAGGTTTGGCGTGGCCTGGGGCTGATTTTGTTTCTGAGCGGCGCCAGTTTTGCTGTGAGATTGTCCTCGAGCGTTGATCGGTATTGGTTGTGCAGAAGTGATATTTCTCGATGCAGCAGGACCTGCCGTTGACGGCCTACCAGTGGATGCACGGGGCATCGTCCTCGGCCCTTTGTTGGGACTGGGATCCGGCCCCGGGGCCGGCTGTCGAAGAGTGATTGGAAACCCACCAGGGCCAGCGGGAGTCTTGGGAATTTGGACAGATTCAAGCATTTGCATGACTCGCTTGTTTCTTTTAAACACCTTTTGCACCTCTATCTCAAACTCCACGTCGTGCCGAGTGATTTTCATTAACCCAAGGCAACACGGCTGATCCGAAGAGTGGCGGGTCAAACACCAGAAAGTGTTGAAGGATTCTTAGGGCAAGGTGAGGATTTGAAGGTAGGGCTCTGAGGCCTTGACTCGAGTCAAGGTCCTGTGGTTCTCGTCGGTAAAACTATGGCTTGCTGATGATCATGGTAAGCGGTTGCAAGGAGACGAGCAATGGACATCTTTGACACTCTGGCCGAGCCGCTTCACTTACCGGATGTACTGTGAGATATGAATGTAAACAGCTCTTTGCATGCGAAGGTGATACCGTGAAAGGAGTTATTGGTCAAAGGTGAGACAAGGAACAGCAAGTTGCAGAGGAATTAAAGGCTTGACGGGATCAAATCGTGGTTTAAAAGGTGAAGACCGGAACGAGACGATGTAGGATCAAAGGAGGCAGAATAGATGGGGAGAAGAATGGAATCAAGATTTCACTTCACCGTTCAGGGTCACTGGTAAGACACAGAGAGAAGAGATGTGGTTCAGAATAATTCTTGGGAAAATTTGAGGTGAACCGACGGTGCTAGTGGTTGGAAGGTCAAAGTTGAGATGGTTGATGAACATGCAGCCGACATGAAAGGGTAAGAGACATCGTGGGAAAGACGAAAAGGGAGGAAACTGGTGGCTTGAGAGGCGCTCATTATCCGACCGAAGGCGAGGTAGAAGGAAAGGCAAGACTCGTTTATGGTCGATCCGAAAATGATACAGAAGATGGATTCCTAGGTAGATGTGAAAAATGTTTGACAGCTATTTTCCTCAGACGCTCTTGCACAAAAATGGAGTCCTTGCGAATATAGTGTATCAGGACCAGGCGGAGGTTTCAATAGGTCCTCTTACAATGAGCTTGATCCTTTGACCCATTCAAGTCATCTACTGTAACAATAAGATCTTCCAATATAGTAAGGCTGAGGCTAATCACATGCCAATTTGTGCTTTCGCATAATAGTCTATTCCATTTTCGGATATGATGGATAAGAGTACATCGAGTACCTAGATATCCTCACAACACCTACTGAGCCTTTTACTTTAGCTATTAAGAAAGCCAGTTCAAAAGTTATTGAGAAATATTTTTCATAAAAGGAAAGTAAAAGCATGTATATTTACATTGCAATACCGTTTCTCCAATCTAGACATGAAGAATCCAGTGTACCTATTCTCCACTATACCCGAAAATGGAATAGTCTGTAGTGCAAACGTATAAGGTGGCGTGCGAGTAGCCTTAGCCTATAATAAGATGTTGATATCCGCAATCACTACGATTGAAAGTCAACGACAAGGCAGTCAAGACAACAGAACAAGTAGATGATAAAGGAAATTCTGAATTATGAAACGAAAGAGAGACCCTCAATCTAAGTGTTGAAAAGGAAAGATTCTATAGAAAATGATTGAAAATTTTTGAGCCATCATGACATCGATCAAAAGTGTCTGTGGTTGTCCATTCGGCGGGGTCCATGATCCGTTCGATGATGTTCGCGTCGCTTGTCAGACTTCCGCTTTCTGACCCTGGCTTTTTTGTTCGTTTGGGGTGTCAGAGGCCGAGGTGAAGCTGAATGGCTCTGACTTCTAGCTGAGCATGTCTTTGCGAGTGCTTGCAGGGCAGTGATGGTTCCAGGGACGAAGGCAGTGAGAATAGGGGCCAAGGCCAGAAGCTTCTGCTCATATACTCTCCTCTGAGATTCGGGCGTTTGGGGATCTGAAAGCGCCCGTATTTGCATTTTATAAGCTTTCTGAAGGCCTCCTCCAGTCCAGGTATTGTCCATAGTATTTGTCGACCCGTCTGAATCGGTGGATTGGTTATCTCTAGGCCTAGAGCCCTCCACATTTGACTGAAAGGGGCCATGAGAATTGATCTCAACAGAAAGAGTAGCTGGCCGGGCTTCATTTTGAGACCAATTTGGTGGCTGCGCCAAAGCACCAGACATGTAGGGGGCCACCGCGGATGGCCGTTGAGGAGACGGTGGAGATTCTCGAGAGATGGGAGCAGCCTTTTTACGTGTTGAGGCTACTTTGCCAGAATCCTCATCGTGAGAGGACTCATTCTCTGAAGCCATGCTATCAAAATCTTCATCGTCAGAATCATCTCTCTCAGAAATGCCATCGTCGGAGATTTCAATGGCCTGCCGCTCGGAGATCTCTGAATTCCGCGAGAAACGGTGGGCTCGTGATGGTGATGGTGGGGATGGGCTTGATGCGGCATTTCTAGGGTCTCTCTTTGGACCATTCACGGATGAAGGCCGATTACGAGACTTCGACGGCCGCTGTATTTCAAGCGTGTCATCCGATGTACTTCCAGAATCGATTGTTAACCCGCGAGTGTTCCGAGTCTCGTCAGGTTGCCGAGACGAGCGTGGCGGAGACATTGGCTGATCTTGAACAACTTGTTGTCGGGTTGCCGATCTTGTTCTTGCTTTGACCGGAGTCACGGGCGCAGGCGTTGCAGGAATGCCTTTGACATATCTGCGGAGAGCTTCCTCATCCCTAGAGTAGAGATGACTTTTGTTCCATGCTTTGTCCAGTTGGCCTCTCAACAGGTTTCGATCCAGCGATCGCAGAATGAAATCAACCACTTCTTTCGGGTTCAGAATGAAGGGGCTTTTCTCTTGTCGATATCTGGTGGCCACTTCCTCAGCATAGATTTTGTGCATCCTGGAGAATACTCCACACTCGAGTGGGTTGAAGAAAGCAGATCCTTTATGCGGAATGCAAACCAAGTAGATGCCTTTATTAAAGCAGCTCATGAAGGTTTCCGGAGTGATCCCATAGCGAATTCCATCGACCAGTAGAAGACGTGCTGGCGGGTTAGCACATTGACTTCTAGCGGGTTTAGTCTCTTTTTCGAAGACACATTCAATCCAGTCCAGAAAGAATTCTGCGTTGGCCCACGGCTTGGCTGCAAATGATGTGGACACATCTTTGTAAACCATTCGCTCTTGATTGACGGCGCTTGTCTTTGATATCAGATATGGCGATAGGAATCGATTTTCACGATTTGCACAAACAATAGCAGAGGTAATTCTCCGATAGTCCGCATCGTCGCGAGTGGAAGCCTCAATGCACAATCCCTGATGCTCCGACGAGATTGCCGTCACGAATCCGGTGTCGCCAAAGACATAGAAATTCTCCGAGGGCACTTTCAATACCCATTGAAGGTCTCTGAAAAATTGAGGGAACTTTGATAGCCTTTCTTCCTTGGCTTCCCGACCCTCATTCTTAAGCTTCGCACTCTTGTAAGCCTTACGTGCAGCCTGAACACGATCCTTGACGGTGCGATTCCTTCTGAATAGGTTCTCGTAGAATTCATCGCCTACGCCGACGTCCTTGTTTGGGTGATTGGCGAGATGCATGAAATATCGCGCAAACGCGCTCACTTGTTTCTGGTTTTCTAGGGGAAAGCCATGATCCAGCCACCGATCCAACCACCGCGCAACTTCAGCCTCGTCTTCATCGCTCAGAATTCGGTTAACTCCTGGTCGTATCGCAGAACCGGGTTCTTCGGGGCTTGGAGGCTGAACTCCCAGGCTGAAATTCCTGTGAGGGCGACTCTTGCTCCCAGAAGCCCTTTTATCCTTGAACCTCACCATCACTAGAGAAGCAAGTCTCGGTTGGTGATAGCTCTGCGTTATAACGCTTGATTGCCAAGGCCAGGAAGAGAATCGACCCAGACAGAGTCAAAATATGAGCCTAGGCCTGATCAGCTACAGTTCACACTCGCACTGAATCGCTCTGCCCTTCAATTTTACGAGTGATGCACGTTCCAACTTGGATAAACCCAGCTGTTGCGGATTGAGTACCCTCTGGTTAATCCAATGAGCGCTCAGCACCAGCCTCCTAACATCCGGTAGTCATAAAAGGCCGTAAGAGCTTACCTTTCCCAATTTCTTTTCGTGGATTTCGACCTGGACTCGGAGGACCTGACTTTTAGAGCGGCGAAAAACAAAATTCAATCACGCAGTGGCAGCAGGGGAATTTTAAAGAGCGCCGACAGTTTTAGTCCTATTTAGGTAAATTGTAAACAACGACCAGGTCCACCAAGCTGCTCAGAGAAAAATGGGTAGCAAAAACTCTACACGCGACATAGCATCTAGTTCGAGCAGCCACAATCCCACTTCCTTCGCTCCCAACAGACACATAAGCGTGCGTATAGAAAAACATGGAAACATGAGCCGGGTATGGGAGGTTTCGGTCTAGCCAATGAGACTTCGGTGCACGGGGTGCAAAGTGCTTCCGGCTGAGAGCTAGAGGAAGCCACGGCCAATGACAGGATCGGCAAGTCTCGGATCAACTGGCAGAAGCTGCAGGGGCAGACCTCCCTGCAAGAGCACTAGAGTGAAAAGCCACTGGCGCGAACCGCTATGGGTCTAATTTTGGCGGTTCCGTGATTGGAAAGGTGGTTCTGACTGACAGCTTCAAGAGATTGGGATGCACGATACTTTTTTTGTCTCTCTACAAGCCTGTCTATTGGAGCAGGAAGAGCAATAGGAAGCTCATTCAGTAGTTGCTTCCTGTGTCTTTCTGTGATACATGTCGATTTCATGTACTGTACTCGTCATATTCAGGGATGGGCCGGGACTGTGGCTGGACGCAGTGGGCTCCTTAAGCTGTTCCGCTCTACCCCGTAGGCCATCAGAGTTGTGTTGTTGCCATAGCGACTTCATGAGCAGGAGGAAATGAAGTGGGATATCTAGAAATTTCAGGGGGCTAACTTGGTGCAAATTTCCACTAGCATTGCCGGGGTTAAATGCAAGTGCAGCTGTGAAGACCTGAGCTTCCTCGAAGCCTGTTCGGACACTTGTAAACGGGCTCTCTTCTTTAGTTCCTGAAAACCGTTTCTTTATGGATTTATCAAGGTACGTGAACAAGATGAAGGGACATGGTAGGCGAAAAGCCCGACTGTAATTTCTACGATGTAGGGGCTACCAGCAACAAGAACTGGCCCGCAAAGCCCTGCATTCAGAACGCGAGGAACGTTGCTTTTCAATCTTCCAACAGACAGTTAGAAACTTAGCGCAGATTTGAAGACACCAAAGCGGGTTTTCTGAGTTATTTGCAGCGTTCTGGAATCCGCTCCTCTCCATGGGCAAATCTGGTGCGTCTGGGGTTGACCCAAAAATTTTTTGCGTTGACAGCTCGGGAGAGCTCCACTCTCGTGTGTCAATAATGTATCCACATCAGTAGTCATCCTCTAGGGCCGCTTGGGAGAGCTTCACAACCGAGATTTTGGTGATTAGGAAAGACTTCAATAAAAATCTTGTGGAAAATACTAATGTGAAAAAATCGTCCCTTGGTTGACGAGTTAGACTTTTAACCTTAAATTTTCGGTTGAGCGCGGCGCTTACATAAGAAATCGATTACGTCGTCGGCGTCGGCCACGGGTTCATCTGAAAGCGCAACCTCTCCTCGCCACTAACGACCAGTATGGCCAGCAGACAGCGGTCAGGCTGCGCAAATTTACACCATCATTATATGGCCCGGTGCCTTTGAGCCCAGATTTATCCTCGACAGCCATGGCGCAAGCGCCAGTTCCTCTCACTCATGGCAGACAAGGTACGCAATCTATCCCAGCCTCCACTTTCGTCTCAAGCTGTTCTAACTCTACACAGAGATGTTGGCTCCAGTTGCGCGCCTGAATGGCCGGGTCTTTGACGATGATCCGGTCATCACATACATGCTGCTGGACATGCCAAAGGAAGAGCGGCTAGCATACCTACCGACGTACTGGTCCATCCTCGTCAAGTCGGCTCTGCTCAACCACGCGCTGATCACCGAGGCCGATGGCTGGAAAGCTGCGTCTGTCGTGATCCCCCCTGGGAGACACGTGGACAACGTGTGGACTCTTTTCTATGCTGGTTTCCTCGGTGTTCTGTGGAAGATGGGGGCTTCTGGGTTCAAGGTACAATCCATCGCAAAGCCGAAAGCCTAATTCGCAGCTAATTGCCTTTAGCGTCTCTGGTCCGAATTTTCAGGCATGACCGACAATGCTAAGAAGATCGGTCTTCGCGGCCAGAAGCGGTACTACTACATCTTCAGCATCGGGACCGAGGTGGAGCACCGTGGGAAAGGTCTAACTGCCTTCCTTAGACTGCTTATGAGAAAGGTACTAACTCTACCGCAGGTCTCGCCAAGGCCATTATGCGCGAACACATGAGGAGGGCTCAGCTCGAAAACGTTCCAATCTGGCTCGAAGCCACAACACCCAACTCCCGGAACCTATACCTCTCGATGGGCTTTGAGGAAATTGAGGAGGTCACTCTGGGGAAGGGCAAGGTTGACAACAACGCGAATCTTCAGCCTGGTGGTCCGGGCGTGCCCTTATGGGGGATGGTCTGGTGGCCTGAGCAGCAGTCTGATCATTCTTCTTCATCCTAACGAGATCAATTTTATCTCCCGCCATTTCTCTAACCTACTCGCCATCTATGGGCTAAGGTACAAATTCCTATGTTGTCTTGAAGATATTGGACCCGGTAAGCTTGGCAGAGCATTAACTTGAAAGAAAATAAGTACACAGTAAGCGGTTTGGGGTGGCATGCCGAAGGAATGTTCATATTCAAATTGAAGAAAAAGTGTACACAATTACTACACATCGTATCCACGAGGTGACTGGCATCCCAATCGTTCAGAAAACTAGGATCTAACGAGTTAAGGTCATTGGGAATAACACTGCCCTTAACAGCATCTAGAGTCAAATTAGCAGCTGCCCAAATGGCAACTCGTGTTACAAAAATACACTCACCTTGATAAGACCAACGATAATCATTCAACTGGGACTTCCAAGTCCAAAACACCCACCCCTGCTGCTTTTGGTACGAATGCACCTGTGCCGCAAATCACTTCTTGTAAAAGTCCGTGTTCGAGCTTGGGTTCCAGTCGGAGGTCGACTGGACATCATCAGGAACAGCCAGACTCCATTCGCCAAAGATGGTGGGTGTACTGCTGTCACGATTGTCGTTGTAGGAGTCACTGATGTAGCTATCGTGGGAGACATCAACGCTGGTATCCCATTTCAGGTATCGGTGGTCGTCATAGGCGGCATATTATAGGTCCTTGAGGTACTGATTTGGGTCTCCAGAGCCCCAGAGCTGGTCAATCATCTGAATGTGGAGGTAGTCGTTTTTGTCGATACCGGCGCTGGTTTCGTTGGCGCGAATACGCTAGTGTGAAGGTTAGCATTTTTAAAAGATGCAGAATTTGGCTTACTACTTACTTCAAAAGCTTTGGGGTAGTAATTTTGACGCATGGAGGTGGCCTTATCATTATCCTGAACAGGCTCATTGACGACCTCGAGCATGCCAACATTGCGAAACTCCTTGACCGTGTGAATAAGACCGGTCATCCACTCGAGGAACTTCAGCGCCCGCTCGTACTGATAATCAACATAAAACCCAACCTCCGAGGCCATCTGACCTGTGAAAGCATTCTTGGGAGTTTGTGCACCAGGGGCACCCTGTAGGTCCATGATGATGTACATGCCAGCATCACTAGCCCAGCCGCACACCTTCTTGACATAGTCGAGGCCACCTTGAGGGAAGTGCTCACTATCCGAATAGACCAAGTCTTCGCGGAGCCAGTACCCGACAGGCACACGGATGGTGTTCAGACCGTAGCTGACCATCTCGGTGATGTCGTCCTGAGTAATCCAGCTGCCCCAGTGCTTCTGGAAGGCACTGTTAGCAGCGTCCTGGCCGAGCGCGCTCACGCAGTCGAATTCTGAGGCTTGACCACCGCAGCCCATATCATTCCAGGCGCTCTCGCCAATCCATGGCTCGAAGATGAATTGGGAGCCCAAGTTGACACCGCGTATCTTGTCATTAGAGGTCGTGAATAGATTTGTGCCATCACTTGCGGTAATGTCCTTGCTGGTTTTGGGTAACCAGTCTGCAGCTAGTGTAGACAATGCGCCCAGCGCAGCAGCTTTAGAGAAGACACCCATGGTGGAGTTGAGAGAGAAAGTTGTCCCATGGCTAACTATCGACAAGGAGACCGACTTGAACTAAATGTGATTTTCAGGCACCCCACGATCTACCTTGGGGCACACCATTGATCTGCAATAGCATCAGCTTGGGTTAGGGGATGTAACCATCTCGCAGGCTCATAGCCTTAATGGAACACCAGAGAAGCAATGATGTGTAGTGTTTCAGGGTTGACAATTTTCCCAATTGGGAAATTGGCCTTACGGCGCTTGAACACCACGATGATCTTGGACTCGGAGTCACCGCTTACGATCCTCCACTTACTCTTCTCGGCGATTGTCTTTTTCAGAGAACTCTACCTTGAAGTGTTTCCCTTCTTGCTTGCTGCAAATTGTCCTGAGGGTAGTTTCATTATTGAGATGGCGATGATGAGGAGAATTGGGGGCCATGATGATCGCTCAGCTGAGGAGCGATTCGGCCCCCAAGGCCAGATAGGATCGTCAAATCTCTGATCGGCCAAGAGATATTCAGTCGGAATACATTGCCACAATCGTATATTGGCATTCATGAATTGCCATGAAGAGTTCATGGTTTTTCTGGAGATTTAGATAGACATATTCGTGATTAAGCTTCTTCTATCTGCCACTGTTGCACGGGTACACACTGTCTGGTCCCTGTTTCAGATTTTGTGGAGGGACATCTTGGCTCGGTATATACTTTTCGAGTAGGAAACGGCACTTGAAGCAGGACTATGGTGTCCGTAGAGTGCTGGTACTCTCGTATTGTTCAAACCCTTTTTCGAACAACCATCAACAATAAAAGTGACTCTTGATTGAATTCCTCGCCCACACATCAATTCGCAGCCCAATGCATTCCCAGTGTCTAGGATAATAGCACAGTCCATCCATTCAATAAGAAAGTAGCGTCTTTCAACACTTTTCCAATCCTAAAATCGGATCGTACGAATGAAGAATCTCGAAAGTAACCTATGGCATACCATTCCATTTGACTCGATAGCTAACGCCAGCCTTTAAAATGACAGGTATAGCCCGTAAATATCAATCGCGAGTAGATCTAGAAAGCCATGATAGGGCTTTCCAATTGTTTCCCAAGATTGCATTTCCAGGGATTGGGAATAGCTTCAAAAATTTCAACTACAATGCAAATCGTTGCCTCCGTCACCTCAGCATACCCATTAGTCGTCTTTCACGCACACAAGGAATTGAGGATTTTCAACTTGACAAAATGTCACGTTAGAGCATATATGCAGATGGCTTCTAAGACCGAGTAGTCTATTCCATCTCGACCAGGAAAGATTGGCACCCTCCCACCTAGTTAGCTATGCATAGTGTACCCCAGTCAAACTACCCAAAAACCCCCCCAGCCTCCAGTGCAAAGCACCAGCCTCATCTGTGTTCTGCTCTAAGAGTCTGCTCCGTACATATGCGCTACCGTTAACGCCGAAAATAACAGCTGTGCTGAGGTATACATAATCTCAAAGCCGCATCCAGCCCAAACACCAAGTGGATCCCCAAAAAAGCACAAACCGATCATGCGATGAAGATAATCCAACCAAACCTCCTACTATTCGTGTTTGCATAACGGCTAACGGGGAAATCTCGGCCGGCCGAGACGACCCAAAACCCCGGCACACCATCCAAATCCATTCCACCAGGACCAATACGAGAATCAACCCGAAGCCCTGGGTTCCCCGTAAGGCTATGGGCTACGAATGAGAGACTCTGAATCAGCCCGAGGGAGCCGAGGGGGTGGAAATGAGGAATGAATTGAAATGAGAATCGGAGATAGTGTTTGGCGGACGGGTAGCCCCGGATCCATCATCCAAGGAGATTTGGTTCGGTATGATTGCTGGGTTCTTTTTGAGGGGTTGGGTATATGTATGGACTGGGTTGCCGGGTTAAACCTGGATGTGTTAGTGTTATGGGTTGATTTATTTGAAACTAGACGGGGGGTATGATATCACCGGGGTATGATATTCTGGAGTTGGACTATGCACTCGGGTTTCTTTTCTTTACACATTTCAGGTAGGTGTTGTCGGACATCGCATGACACGCGTATGTTTGGATTGTATGAACCGCACTGACTAACTAGCTCAGTGCCCATGCCAGGGTATACAAGAATAGAAATAACAGGATCGAGACTGTGTGCAAGCCAGAAGTACCCTTTCCAGGTTCATCCCTCCAACGCCATGATGCAAAGGAAAAAACGAAATCAAACAGAAAAGCAATCCAGACCCCTATCCAACGCTCTCTCCGACAACCGGACTCGTACCACTCATACTAGGGAAGAGCATGACATCCGACACCCGGCCCAGGATATTCCGCATATTCCAATCCTCCATCGGACCACCCGCAGTCACCATATTAGGCGGCAGGCCCGGGGTGGTATCTATCGCAGGCGACGAAGGCAAAATCACCGGGGAATACGTCGTCGGTCCAGAGACAGTCACAGCCGGCACCGGTTTACGCGTGCGTAAAGTCTCCCGGATCTCACGCAGCGCGCGCAGCGATGAGGACAAATGTTTAGCTGAATCGGTGCGATTATTGTGTTCAGCGTTCCCGTCTGCATAGACGTGGTCGGCTAGAACTTTTTCCAGCCGGTCGATCAACTCCCAGGTTTGAGGACTGTCATCGTTGGCGACCAGCAAAAAGGCAGATGCGATCGAGCGTTGGAGACTGATCCATGAGCGGGAGCAATGGGAGTTGATCTCGTGTAGCTCGACGAAGGCGTCGATGGTGCTAATCAGACTGCTGATGCATTCTTCGCGGATCAGAGCTCGGCGCTGCTCCTCTAGGTATGAATTTCGGTCGAGAGACACTCGGCAGAGCACGGAGAGGAGGTACGACGAATGCAGACGCAGCTCTGTGCGCTCTATGTGCTCGGCGAGCGACCGGCATTGGTCGCGGTGTCGCAGGTGCGGCGTGGCCTCGGCTATCATGCGCTGGATTCGCTGTTTATACTCGCGAATCTCATGGTACCGAGGCTCCTGCGTTTCAGGGTACATGCGGGATCGCAGAACTTCCAGCGCCAGCGAAACCACCCGACACAGGGTCTCAAAGTATGTCCGATGCCCAGGCATCGATTTACGATCAAAAGGGATTTCGGGTTGGCTGACCATGGTGATGGATGGTCGATCGTAGGCGAGTGAGAAATGGCTATTTTGGAAAGCCATGGTCCACCTGTGCAGCATGAGCATTGTGCGATCGACAATAGTCGCAAGGGCAGAAACTCACCATACGCGCCTTCGATTGGCCTGCTCCTCGGGTGTGAATCCGGTTGATTCGACATGAAGTCCAAGCACGAGACACATGCGCTCCGTCATGCCTTTGAGATACATTAGATGGGATGGACGTCAACTGTGCTTGAATGACCAACTTACCGAGTAATGTATAAGAAGCACCCGCGTTCATATTGTATGAAAGGACATTGCTGATTATAAGCAGAATCTGAATAACCTCTACAGTCGGTTGCGAAACATAATTCAACATCCGCAGACATTGATATGCACAAGAAACTATGGCGATCATCAGCACTTGAACTGTGGGCCAACAGTCAATCCTTTTCCTTTTCCGGGCAGACTTACCGTATATCCATGAAGTCAATTCACGATCGGCACTCGGCAGGTCGGACAATTGACAGCCCGAGGCCAGCACCGCAAAAAGCAAACTGAGAAACGGCAAATCCATACCAAACGGCTTCACTAGCCCATTGGCATCTGGTTTATAAACACCCCCTACTCGCCGTCTCCCCTCGAGTAATCGATTCGTCTTTCGTTCCAGCGCGTCGAGGTCGGAGAGAACTGGATACAAGACCGCACCGATATCTTTATAAAAGCTCAAAAACCTGAGGCAGAGAGAAATCCGGGTCAGCAAATCCCATCGCCATTATCGAATCACGCTTTTCACACCACATACCGTCGGCACTGTTCATCGTCCGGGAGTACCGCACACACCCCAGCAATGTTGAATGTGTACGGATCGGAGGACCACAAATCCACGAATGGATACGCGGCCGATTCATTGCCCAGCGCAAGTTCCGCCAGCAGATCTTCCTGAGGCAGCGCCTGCGCTGTATCCTCATCCCCCTTCGATTTATCCAGAATATCGACCAGGGCAGACCGGGCCCCGAGATGGACCGCACCCGTCCTCAGCACGTTGGACCCGTACACGCCCTCCGACCGGGTAGAACTCTTTCGTTCTGAAGCTATCGTCGTTGCCTCTGAACGTTTCCCAGGCGAATGTGAATTGAACATCGAGTGCAAGCTGCTCAGGATCTGCTCCATCGCAACCATCTTGGTATTAATCTCGTCCCATTCCTCCTGCGAAATATCGATTATCTCCGGGAGGTCGGGGTCATCGCTGGCGGTAGTAGACTGATCGTGGAGGTAGGAGCCATCGCGCGCAGGTGGAGGAGGTGGCGGCGCAGACGCCTCGTAGGATGGCAAAATGCCGAGCGAGGAGAAGGACGGTTGTAGCGGCGTGGAGGAAGCGGTGCTGGCAGAGACGGGCACCGGAAGTTTAGCAGAGGCCGGCGGGCGACCGTAAGAACAGGTGAAGTTGCGCTTGAGGCAATTGCTGCAGGGCACGTTGCGGTCGCAGCGGACTTTGCTGGCGCGACACGGCAGGCAGGTCTTGCACTCGCGCGGGCGGCGGCGGATGGGATATGTCGGCATGGTTTCAGAGCCCCGCGGTGCTGGGCGAGCTGGGACGGCTTGCTTGCCTGGGGCGAGCGGAGGACAGAAGAGGGGACGGCATAGGCAGATCAAATTGGAGTTCGGAGCCAGAGATTAGGCGAGAAGAGGACGTAGCTAATCCTCAGACTCGGCACGGCACTGGGGGTAAGACTTAGAAGGCACTAAGCGAGTAGTCGACTTGTCGAGTAGGATAGAATCAAGTTGAGAGCCAGTTGGGCGGGAAGATGCTAAGTCCGATTCGTACAGGATCAAAAGGAACGGGCTAGAGCCGCCATTGGCGTCGACTTTTGACTTGGAATGGACTGGGATGAGGTCCGTGAGCGCGACAGCGGATGTATCGAATTTCTGGGGAAAGGCTTGTAGATTGCAGATTGGAGATTGGAGAATGCAGATTGGCGAAGAAGATCAAGGCCCGCAAACGTGCTGAAACTAGGAAGGTCAACTCAACTCAAATTGATCCGAGCTGCCGAGGATGGCGTGTGCAGCAGTGCAGCAGCAGCAGTGGGTGCCGATCGCGAAGTCAAATTTGCAGAGACAGACACCGGGTCGAGTTCTCAAAGCGGATGGGCTTTAAATCGACTGCAACGCGCGACTGGTGGTGATTCTTTAGCTTGTTTGAAGGAAGAGAAGAGTGCGAGAGCAATGCAAAGTGAATGATTTCATAGGTCAGTCGAGTTCCTTGGTTCATCCCGCCAAAAACGGGCGGTCGCCTGAGACAGCGGGCATCCACGGTCCACCAGTAACAGTAACAGTGGTAAAACTATCCGCAAGCCTTCAACTAACTTATGTACTACCAACCACAGAAGTACAATACTCCTGGCCTGACCCTGACTTCTAATTTCCACAGGAAAAGTTACAGCCCCTTTCTGACTGGCCTTGAAATATGTCAATACTACTACCGAAACTGCTAGTAATCATCGTAATAAATGCATTCGCTATGCGGCTCACTTTCTCAGGTCTCGGCCCAGTAGAGCAATCCCTCAACCCAAGTCAGACCCTTAAAAGCCCCTTTAGATGCAACGACCTATCAATGCAATGCCACGGGGAAATAAGAAAAAAAAGAAAAAAAAAAGCCATTCGTCCATCTTCCCATAGTCCCTAGTCTCCGAGTCTGATTTCTTCAAGGCCGAGACATGGCTCATGAGGTGGCTGTCTTGGCTACCTTTTTCTCCGAGATCTGCGGCACAATCCACCAGTCATGCCATTGAGTCTTAGATCCAATCTCGGGGATCACCACTTGAAGATTGAGTGGGTTCTTTTCAGAGGGAGGCGAATCGCCCAGGAGCGCCTTCTTGACCGTCTCAATCGCAATGCTGGCCCCAATACAGGCCCGCATTGTGTCCTTGATGTCGCGGCGCCAGTCTTCCTCAATGGCGATCGAAGGTTCTTTCATGGGCGATGAGATGTCCTCCACAAAGGCACCATTGGTGAGGGTCGCCTCCCAGGCCTTTCGGGCTTCGGTGATGGCCTTGGAAGCACGGTCCAGAATAATGGCGTCTGTGTCACCTTCCAAAGTAGCCTCGCGCTGGTACTCTTCAAATGGAACCAGCTCAGGCAAGGAGATCGGGATGAAAGGCTTCATGCGCAGCTCATAGCGGAGCTTGTCGCTTGAGTAGGCATCGGGACCAGCTGCCGATGGGAGAACCTGGTGTCGGGCCAGGAGTACATAAAGGGCGTGAAGCGCGATCGCAAATGCATCGATCGCAATGATGTGAGTTGTTAACCGTTCAAGATAGAGGAATGATCTATGATATGCAGGGGACTTTTGCGCAGAAGTCTCTCCATGGTTATTGCTGTTGACTAGATCACGCTTTCGAGCTGCTACGGTGAACGTGCGAATGCGATCGAGGTGACTGAGGTGAGTTGAGCAGATGTGTGATAGGTACCAGTAGATGCCAGGCAGCTCTTCAGGGGCATAAATTGATAGCTCGAATCCCATCTGTAGGATCAGGCGAAGCTGGATCAGTTTTTGATGGTAGGCCCAGCTACTAAGCGGATAGGAAAAGGTAGCTTCTCCGCCCTGTAATTGCAACGAAGGCTCTGCACTAAGGTTTTGAAGCTGGAGGTCGAGCTCCTCGGCCTGGAATTATAAAGTGTCAGATGGTGCATACCACGGAGATACAAGGAGTGGACCATACCTCCATCTGCAAGTTGTCCCAGTCAACGACAGTATGGCAGATCGTTCGTCGAACACGACAACGGTTCAGGCAGGCGGAACGCACGGTGTCAACATAAGGCTACAGGCAGTTAGTCTGTCTGGAAAGTCGAGCTGGCTCGCGACTGAACGTACCTGAGCAAAACGTTTTACAAATCCGTCCATGATTTGAGCAATTCGGAACCTGGGATCCGACGGTAGCTCCACCTCATCAGTGTTCGCTCGAAGCAAGATACTCGACGGCAAGACTAGCTCAGCAAGGTCGTCATAGAGGAACTGCCTGACCGATACAGCACCAAGGATTGTCATATCGCTGACAATCAAGGCCTGCAGCAGGGATCGAATATAAACGGACGGCTGAGGTTTTCGTGATAGCAAAGTCCACACAGCGGTCTAGTAAAACTTAGTAAAACTGTATCCAACCAATTTTTTCCATGATCTTACCTTGAAATTGCTTGGCCCGCGGTAGTCCAGCATCTGTTGCATGTCGATAGCATCTTGGCATAGCCGCTTCATATGAGCCAGAGCATCCTCCTGCTTGATGTGTACGATAGGCCGAGGCGGCACAGTACTGGCAAGCTTTCGTTGAAGCTTCAAGCTAAAAGCCTCCGGCATCGCATTTCCAAGGGATGCAGTTTCAGTCAAGGTCTTCAGGTAGGTCAAACATGATACAAAGCTGTCTGTTGACCTGGTATCCAAAATTTCAAGGTCCTGGTCCACGGCGGCCAAAAACTCCCGCCGCAGGAGAAGTCTGCTCCGAATCGCATCTCGAAGCTTTTGTTCTATCCCCTCCTGAGCGTCGACCCAATCAACCGCCTGATCCAGCAGGCGATAGAAATGGGATGAGTCAAAATTGGACAAGAGGTTGCGATTGTATAATTGAGTGACAAAGTCTTCTTCCTGTACCACCAACCCAAAACACCCGTCAGTCATGTTGGTCATCTTCCCAATGGGTATCCCACGCACCTCATAGAAATATTCGGAGGCCACACGGGCGTGGACAAAGTCACATGCCTTGACTAGTGCAAGACAATAGGTACGGAGCACAAGGCCGACCAAAGGGTATTCGCTGGGCAGGCGATCGAATCGGGCATCGTCGACTGTCCTCGGCACTGGCCACAATAGCTTGTCGATGTAGATGGAGGTAAACAGGGTCTGGGAGAGGGGGTGGCCCATATGCCATGCCATCTATACCAGTGTCAGCTGCCTTCAATCCATAGCCTATGCAGTATACCCACCTCATGGCAAAGCAGCTGGTCCATCAACCCCACCACCTGCTCCGGTGTTAGATCCCGTCGCACATCGTAGTCGTCTTCTAGCGCTTGCGCATGGTTCTCGCCGGGTGCTATGTAGCCGCTGTCCATCTTGGAGTCCATGATCTGTCATAAATTCCACGAAATGTCAGCAATCGGTCCTCTCCCGCACCATCTCTGTCCTGGTACGACAATGACGCACCTCCAATGCGCCCACGGCCTCAAAGAGTGTGAACGTCTCATCTTTGACAAGCTGGCCAGTCCGTAGTTCTATGAGATAGAAGTAATGTTAGATCACGGAGATATGATGCGAGAATAGGGTCAACTCTACTCGATGCAGCCTCCGTAAATTCGGCAGTAATGTCGCGCGGCGCGGACTTCTCAATTGACTGCAGAAACACCCGCCGCGGGGGCACGCGAACCTCGTTATTCGGCAGCATCAGACAGAGATTCAAAGCTCTGCAGTCTGCTGCCGGTTCTTTGCATGGGATAGACGGGGGAAATTGAAGAAAATCAACCGGTGGTGTTTGAGGCTGTGAATGGGGAGAGGGGGTTTGGCGGGGGAGGCGTAGGCGGAAAAAGATGGGCTTCGGGGTGGACGGGCAATTGGGGCGCTCTGACGTGCACAAGGTACCGGCCGGAACATCTAAAGGTTCAATTTGAGGCACAACGTTACAGTCGATTTACTATAGAAGCTAGGAATCCCAGCATTGATGCACACAGATACGAAGAAGGCAGTTTGCAGGTCTGTCTGTCTGTCCAGACAAATCTTGTATTGCTACACATGTACAGAAAGTTCATTTGTCTCCCCGGGGTTCCTCTAAATCATCATGTCCGATGCCAGCCCCGGGTCCTCCGCTCAGCCAGAAGCATGGCTATATCATGCGTTCTCGTTCGTGCTCAGTGGGTGCAAGTCATTTATTTCTCGGCGTTCTGGGCAAGGGCCTCGTTGTTGGCCTGGGCGAGCGAGCGGACATCACCCTGCTTGCCGTTCTGTTGGTCACGAATCACATTGTCAATTCCATCGCTCACAATCAAATCCACCTAGGTGTATCAGTTCAACTAACCTCCCACTTGGCGAAACGGAGGTCCATCTGACCGCGGCGCTCAGCTGCGAGACGGGGAGTGTCCTTGAGGGAGCGGCGCACCGTCCGGGCGGCAATGGCCAGGTAGCGGTTGTAGCTAAAGCCACGGTTAGCACAAGCAGGAATTGGCGCAGTCTGGTGCAACATACGTGAGGCCAGCGGCTTTCCAGGCGGCAGTCATTTTGAAGAGTGGATGTGGAGAGGTTGGGTGGTTCAATTGAAGGGGGTGAAAACGGCTCGGGTGAGTTTGGAAGCGTTCGACTTCGGAGAATCGGGAACTTGGGTCACGTGAATGGCAGTTGGATGTATAAGTCACGTGCATTCAACATCACCCATCATGGCCTGCAACAAGAGCTATTGTGTAACAAAGTGAAAACCTTGTATTACTGAATGTGTATGCTTTAGTGATGATTATATGTTGATCTAATCCAATACATCGTCATTGTTGATGTAGGCCCGATGCTCACTCAGTACACGATCTTCTTGCGGAAATGCAACATGCTAGAATAAGGCAAAGGAAAGACTACTCAATGTTCTAGGACCATAATTGGTGTACTCTACTAAAACTCATGTAATTAGTATTAGCTACCAGTTGTGCTTAGGTTAATATCAATAATTGATAATCCAATAGGCATCTCTAGGCTTGGACCATAATGAGACTCAGCAGGTGAGCATCAAATGGAATATAGTTAGTGTAGAAAAAATGCATCACTAGCTAGGGAAGCCAGGCAAACAACACCGGTACTTTTGAGGCAGCACCCAGTAGCCATCCGTATTTGCCTCCTAGCTACAGGGTAACCTGATACTCGCTATTACGAGACGTTTCGAGTCAAGAAGCTTCGTGTCAATTGTTTGTGAGGGAGCTGCCTCCACATCTGCGTATAACGACTTGAGCAGTCTTCACCCCTGAAGTCCCATTTCCTTCCCTGTGAACGCTCATTTTTCGCCGACTTTCTCTCACTTCTTGCCCACATCGACCCATCCACACCTACTCAAAGACTGCATCATCCTTCCCGTAAGTACCTCCTCTTCATCCTACATCTCTCGTCATGACGAGTCCTCTGCATCCTCCTACGTGAAACGACGTGAGAGAGCAGGCCAGGCTTGTTGGTGGTTGGCGATTAGGCGTTTTATGACAGGTAAGTGAGAGAATTCTTTTGCATTTTGTACTCTGCCCTTTTTGCCTCATGTTCTCGAGACCTATGCAATTCCTTGTTCTCCGAGGACTTGGCTTCTCAGGCACCGTTGACAGAGGCGAGCATCTTCGCGGGGACTTGGTGTGATCTTGAGCATCACTGTGGTTCTCAGTTCTGCTGGTCCTTGCAAGAACCACGGTAGTCCAAAGAGGGCCTATCTCTCACCTTGGATGATATCTTGCCTCGTCGAATATCTTGCCGTCTCGATCCTCACACGACAACCTCCATCGACAACTTCCTATCCATCCCGTCACAGCCTCCAGATACCTTTTGCAGGCTACCTCGAACTAACACTGAAGTCGCTCCCTAGTTCACTGATACCCACATTCAACAACCAGATTACAAGATGCCCCCTGCTCGCAAGGGTGGAGGGGACGGCCCCCCGGCCGGTGATGGCAAAAGGCCTCGCAAGGAAAAGCGTCAGTTGGTGCGCTGGGACCGTAAGTTCAACCCGATTTCGAGCCCTCGCTTTTGAGTCTCCCCACAAATTCCAGCGCCTTTCTTGAAGGCTGGAGCATCAATCCACTTGACTGTTTTGCCGTCCAACTTATAGCTTTCTATGCTAACAATATCAATAGAGGAGCTCGACACCCTCTTGCTCCTCACCGTACAGTCCGCATGCAACCTGACTGGAGTCAAAGTTCCCTGGGAGAAGGTTGCTGAGCTCATGGGCCCCAAGTTCACCGAAGGAGCCATTGTTCAGCACCTATCCAAGCTACGTATCCGTCGGGAGGGTGCTGGTCAGCGCGTTCCTCCACCCCTTCGTCGCTCTGTTACTGCTGCCGCTGCCGCTGCTGGTGGTGGAAAAGGAAGTTTCAAGTCGAAGAATTCACGCAAGCGCAAGTCCCGTTCTGATCTTGTGGATGATGATTTCTCGGATGGCCTGGACGCCCAGGAAGAGGATGAATCGGACCCAGAATACATCCAGAACAAAAAGAAGCACAAGTCCAGACGCTTTTCGTTCTCCACCTCGAAGAAGTCAAACAAGAACATGGAAGACGATGATGATGATGATGCTTTGATGTGCGGCGGAGCCCCATTCCTTCAACACAACGAGGCCGACCTTGAGTCTGACCAGTACGAAAGCGAGGACGAGGACGATGAGGACGCCGAACATGACGACGATTACGACTCCGATTCCTTCAGAGCGGCCAAGTTCAAGCTTGAGCAGGATAGCCCGACTTCCCGCCAATCCCGAGTTGTCAAGCTGCCCATCGGCCTGGGAAACCGAGGCCAGGGCGCCATGAAGGCAATCCGTGGCATGCCCGATGCGACTCCACCACCTTCTGCAATGGGAAGAAATCGTAACCAGAACTTTATGACCAACGATCCGGCTATGATGGGCAACAATCCCAATATGATGAGCAACAATCCTGGTTCGATGTTCGTGCCTCAGGGTAACTGGAACCCCAGTCAAATGCCAACCAGCCAGGCTCCCGGAGACATGTATCAGTCCGCACATATGTTCTGGCCCCAGCCAACTCCCGTCGTGAACAACCAAATGCTTGCACCGGGTGAATTCATTTGGTCCCAACATGCACCCGCATTTGCTACTGGACGCGGCGGCAGTCTGGCAGTCCCCAGCCTTCCACCATCAACCTGGGATTCGAGCTCGACCACTGTTGAAGCGCCTTCCGCCCCGTCCACGACCATGAAGCCAAGCGACTGGTTTATGAATTCGAATATCTTTGACCAAGATGATGGGGATCAGCCGCAAGTCGATTTCAAGCAGCTGGAGGGTGGCGATGAGTATTGAGTGACCTAGGGAAGTCTCGGTCCAATCAATCTCCCATGCTACCCATGACGGTTCTGACGACTTTTGGCTCTGGTGACAATGGTTATTTCTTTTGAAATTGAAGCATTGCGGTGAATAAGCTTCAATTATGGACATGATGGGCATGATTTCTTTTTCTTTCTTCGGTTGTGAATGAGAGAGTTTCCCACCCGCTTAACGGGCGCTGGATTCTCGTGGGGGTTTTTTTTCCTTTCGAGTTGCTTCCACGTCAGATGGACTTGATGGAAGGGCTGGTCATCTGACCTGAAAATACCTACCACATGCTTGTCAGATAGGAAAGCGATGACATATGCAGGAAGATCTAATAGGTAGCTACGTATTCAATGAACATGTCCTCAAAAACAACGGTCAAGAGCGGCGTAACTGAACGTACCATGAAGTCAAGAGAACAACATCATCCGTTTCAATCCAATTATGCACATTATCTGAAAATCTATCTATCTTAAAGTTGCGTCTTCTTTGTAGACCTGTACTGCACTCCACTTCCATCTTGTTCACGTCACTTAAGCGTCAACTCGCCTTTGAAGTCTTGAATATAGGGTTAGATTGAGAAACTGATTTTCTTGTCAAATTTAAGACTATTTCCAAACTCAACCTGATTGGATACACGATTTGAAATCGGCCAATTACACGTTTATTTGTTCTCAAATCCGCATCTTCTCCCCAGAGTACAGCGCTCCGCTCGAATCTTGTTCACGTCAGTTGGCCGTCAACTCGCCGTTGATTTCTTTAGTGCGGGTTGAATTAAGATAGTGAGTTTCTTGGTAAGTACAATGATCGTCTCTTATGAGAAATTGAACATATATCGTTAATTGAGGGGATGTTATTAGGTACACGACTCTGCTATGATTAAGGTTATGGTTATGCTCGATATATATCTGGGGACAAGGGTACGGACCGATGTTTTTCCACCAGATCATTCAATTCACCTGATCTGGAGATTCTGTTCAGTGCTTTATGAGGCTAGATAGAACAATTGATACTAAAATTGAAATTATCTATAATAATTCGACTGATCGTAGATTATGTACCTTGACGGGATCCCGGTGTGGATGTCCGGAGTACTCCCGCCAGCTGTACTGTATATAGCCGGTCACCCGAAACCTCGGGAATGGCCAGACCACGTGACCTTCTAGCTGTTTCTGCCGCCAAGTCTGGGGATGGGGAAGAATGAAGAAAGGCCTGGAAAATTTTCGACGTTTTGGCTTCATTTTCCCCAGCTTCCCTTCCCTCTCTTCCATCTCCCTTTCATCTCACCCCCCCTCCTCACCTCCCAATCCACATCAATTCCGGCTGGGTTCTCTTTCTATACCTCAATTCTAATACCCTTCGTCTCTTTTCTTCCGTTCTCCTGTTTCCTTAGCAATGCAGCGCGCCCTGTCTACCCGGACTTCGGTCCTCTCGGCCGCTTCCAAGCGTGCCCCTTTCGCCCGCTCTCCTCTGAACCTCCAGCAGCAGCGTTTTGCCCACAAGGTGCGTGCTACAACGCCATTGCAATTGCCCTTTCGATGGACTCTCCAATGGCTATCGGCTGCGAATTCCGTCGATTCCGAAGCTCTCCGTTTTTAACCCTGGCTGACCGCAAAGCAGGAGATCAAGTTCGGTGTTGAAGCTCGTGCCAGCATCCTTAAGGGTGTCGACACTCTCGCCAAGGCCGTTACCTCTACCCTCGGCCCCAAGGGTCGCAATGTTCTCATTGAGTCTCCCTACGGCTCCCCCAAGATCACCAAGGGTAAGTTGTTGTTGTGTCTTGGTTCAATCCCGATCCCGGCTCGGCCTTCCGCGGCGATTGAAGGAAATCTTGACTAACGACGCGTGTTCAATTCAACAGACGGTGTTACTGTCGCCAAGGCCATCACTCTGCAGGACAAGTTCGAGAACCTCGGTGCCCGCCTCCTCCAGGATGTTTCCTCCAAGACCAACGAGCTCGCTGGTGACGGTACCACTACTGCCACCGTTCTCGGTCGTGCCATCTTCTCCGAGACCGTGAAGAACGTTGCCGCTGGCTGCAACCCCATGGATCTCCGCCGCGGTATCCAGGCTGCCGTCGATGCCGTCGTCGACTACCTCCAGGCCAACAAGCGTGACATCACCACTGGTGAGGAGATCGCCCAGGTCGCTACTATCTCCGCCAACGGCGACACCCACGTCGGCAAGCTCATCTCCACCGCCATGGAGCGCGTTGGCAAGGAGGGTGTCATCACCGTCAAGGAGGGTAAGACCCTGGAGGACGAGCTCGAGGTTACCGAGGGTATGCGCTTCGACCGTGGTTACACCTCCCCCTACTTCATCACCGACCCCAAGTCCCAGAAGGTCGAGTTCGAGAAGCCCTTGATCCTGCTGTCCGAGAAGAAGATCTCCGCTGTCCAGGACATCATCCCCGCCCTGGAGGCCTCCACCACCCTCCGCCGCCCCCTGGTCATCATCGCTGAGGACATTGAGGGTGAGGCTCTTGCCGTCTGCATTCTGAACAAGCTCCGTGGTCAGCTCCAGGTTGCTGCCGTCAAGGCCCCCGGATTCGGTGACAACCGCAAGAGCATCCTCGGTGACCTGGCTGTTCTCACCAACGGTACCGTCTTCACCGATGAGCTCGACATCAAGCTCGAGAAGCTCACCCCCGACATGCTCGGCTCCACCGGTGCCATCACCATCACCAAGGAGGACACCATCATCCTGAACGGTGAGGGCAGCAAGGACAACATCACCCAGCGCTGCGAGCAGATCCGTGGTGTCATGGCTGACCCCACCACCTCCGAGTACGAGAAGGAGAAGCTCCAGGAGCGTCTGGCCAAGCTCTCTGGCGGTGTTGCCGTCATCAAGGTTGGCGGTGCCTCCGAGGTTGAGGTTGGTGAGAAGAAGGACCGTGTTGTTGACGCTCTGAACGCCACCCGCGCTGCCGTTGAGGAGGGTATCCTCCCCGGTGGTGGTACTGCCCTTCTCAAGGCCTCCGCCAACGGCCTGGACGGTGTCAAGCCCGCCAACTTTGACCAGCAGCTCGGTGTCAGCATCATCAAGAGTGCCATCACCCGCCCTGCTCGCACCATTGTCGAGAACGCCGGTCTGGAGGGCAGCGTCATTGTCGGCAAGCTGACCGATGAGTTCGCCAAGGACTTCAACCGCGGCTTCGACTCTTCCAAGGGCGAGTTCACCGACATGATCGCCAGCGGTATCGTTGACCCCCTGAAGGTTGTCCGCACTGCTCTTGTTGATGCCAGCGGTGTTGCCTCCCTGCTCGGTACCACCGAGGTTGCCATTGTTGAGGCTCCCGAGGAGAAGGGCCCTGCTGCCCCTGGTGGCGGTATGGGTGGTATGGGTGGTATGGGCGGCATGGGTGGTGGTATGTTCTAAACGTATCCCTCCTCCATCGTCTCTCCCCATCTCCCTACGCCGTCTCTGAAATGATTACCCCCCGCTGCATCCCTTTTGCATCGCCGCGCAGTTCTCTGGTGGCACTGGATGTTTTGTAATGCCCCTTTGGTGTTTGTTTTATTTACCATGTTTTACCACCGTTCTTCCCTTTCTTATACCTGTATTTCTCTTGTCCTAACACCTCCTCTCTCCACTCTTCCCCTGGGGCTCGACAAAAGGTTCCGGCGCAAATCCTGTATCATATTTTTTGTCTCCATTTACACTTGGTTCTAATGCATTTGATCATGCTACAATATGGTTTCCAGTAAGATCTGTAGAACATGTAGAACGTATAGACTCGATCTTGACAAGGATTTTCTAATCTGTACTGATCGCCAGTAGATCTCAAGTACATTCCAGATTGGTGATTCTGCCAACACAAACACCGACCGAGGTAAAACACAAGCAAGTATTACAGCACGAACTCATTGTTAACAAGTCGAAATAAATACTACTACTACTACTATCTAGGACTTGGATGCTTGGCCAAGCAATCTTGACAATTTGACATTGGCCGGTGGACCAACAATCGACCCGCCCGAGGGGATTGGCCGTGGATTGCATCAACAACCCAACTGGAACCTTCTGCAGCTTCACTTGAGCAGTGACTGCGTGCTACCTTAACTCTGCTTTCCGGCTGTGCTATCCTAGACGATGCAGTCCCCGAGAGAGAGAGAGAGAGACAGAGAGCCCTGCCATGATTCCATGGGCCACTGGGAGGCCATCCAGTTGACTGGCATTTTGTGATGCGTCACTCACTGGCTCATTGGCTGCAGTCGTCGGCTATTTGGCCGCGGTTTGCGCTGGCCGCGTGCTGGGGTGCTATCGAGGGAGGGTCTAGACTGTCTAGATTGTCTCGAGACCTTGAATTGTTGTGAGAGGCTGCGAGCTAAACACTTCAACTGCCTTGATTGAACTCACTTCCCTCGGTCGCTTTTACCTTTGTCTTGCGAGTTCCCCGGACACCCTCCCCGGCTTGTCTTCCCCCAGACCCTCTTGGAAAGTTGCCAGGTTGCCACCCTCGTCCAAGTGCAGTTTGGTGCCGAATCCTAAACCTGAACAGGTAACCTCACGTTACTCCGGACTCTCTTATTCTCTTTCTGTATCGGTCTAGTCAACTCTATCTTGGGGGTCCTTCGCGACACACACCTGAGTCTGGGGAATGTATACGCCATTACTCACATTCAATCTCCGTGCTGCTGAACCTGCTGCCTGCCCTTTTGTCTCTGGGGGAGGATTAGCCCACCCAATCTGGTGAGCTGCCCTTACCCTCCGTGTCCATTACTCTATGGGCCTCGTGCCTGGAATGATCGGGGATTTACCAAGCCTCTTCTGTCAACGTGTCCAGCTGACATGAACTCACCCTCAGCGTGACTGAAGGAACCTCAACCAGGCCTGAGGAATACGAGTTTGACCCCATAACCTTCTATCCCCAGCCAACACAGCGCCCGTCAGCACTTTACTGTGCCTCTCCATAAATCCACAATGGCTGCGCTGGTGGATTCACCGCGACCCGCCCTGGTCAGCGATGCCGACCTTCTCCAGGCCCGCGCCGCCCTACAGCACCAAAACAGTCCCGACATCTCGGTCCCACGCGAATTTATCTCCTTAATTGTAGAGGAACTGATCTATCGCCGCGAGTCTCACTCCGCAATCGCAGACGTCGAACATGAATGCTCGGCTCTCCGCAAAGAGCTCCGCAAACACACTCATATCAATGAAGCTTTCCAGAAAGAACTGCGTGAGATCGGCGAGATTATCACCCAAGTTGCCCATGGCGATTTGTCGCAGCGTGCGCGGCTTCATCCGCTGGAAATGTCGCCGGACATTGCGACATTCAAGCAGACTATCAACACGATGATGGATCAATTGCAAATCTTTAGTCAGGAAGTATCCAAGGTGGCGCGCGAGGTGGGCACCGAGGGAGTTCTCGGCGGTCAGGCCAATATTGAGGGTATCCAAGGAATTTGGCAAGAACTCACGGTCAACGTGAACGCCATGGCCAACAATTTGACCACCCAAGTCCGTGACATTACCACTGTGACCACCGCAGTGGCCAAGGGCGATTTGACCCGGAAGGTGCAAGCAGATTGCAAGGGTGAAATCTTGCTGCTCAAGAACATTATCAATTCCATGGTGGATCAGCTCCGCGAGTTTGCCTTTGAGGTCAGTCGAGTTGCGCGTGAAGTCGGATCGGATGGAACTCTCGGTGGCCAGGCGGTGGTTCATGGTGTAGAGGGCACTTGGAAGAATCTGACCGACAACGTGAATCGCATGGCCTCGAATCTGACACAACAAGTTCGTGAGATCGCCAAGGTGACGACTGCCGTGGCTCGTGGCGATCTTACTATGAAGGTGACGGCCGACGTGAAGGGCGAAATTTTGGATCTGAAACTCACGATCAATGCAATGGTCGATCGACTCAATCAGTTCGCCTTCGAGGTGAGCCGTGTAGCTCGGGAAGTCGGTACAGACGGAACGCTTGGTGGACAAGCCCAAGTCGAGAATGTCGAGGGTCGTTGGCGCGACCTAACAGACAATGTGAACACAATGGCCCAGAACCTCACACAGCAAGTACGACAGATTTCAAACGTAACTCAAGCCATCGCTCGAGGTGATCTAAGTACCAAGATCGAAGTCCACGCTCAGGGTGAAATCTTGACTCTGAAAGAAACAATCAACCGCATGGTGGATGGCCTCAGTCAATTTGCTCGAGAGGTCAAGATCGTGGCGAGAGACGTGGGTGTGAGAGGTAAACTCGGGGGACAGGCGAAACTGGACGGATCGTATGGTATCTGGCGGTCTATTAGTGAAGATGTCAATATCATGGCCGACAATCTCACATCCCAGGTGCGAGCCTTTGGCGAGATCACCGAGGCTGCGATGAGTGGTGACTTTACCAAGCTGATCACTGTGTCGGCATCGGGTGAAATGGATGATCTAAAGCAGAAGATCAACAAGATGATTTGGAGCTTGCGTGATAGCATACAAAGGAATACGGCTGCCCGTGAGGCTGCAGAACTGGCGAACCGAAGCAAGTCGGAGTTCCTTGCTAATATGAGGTATTTGAATCATGCTGTCATGTGCTCAAGAGAAATCAGCTAACGCGATAATGAACAGTCACGAAATTCGAACTCCCATGAATGGAATTATTGGACTCTCGAGTTTAGCCCTCGACACCGATGATCTTGCCGCTCCCGTCCGCGAAACACTCAACATGGTGCATAACCTTGCCATCAGCCTGTTGACTATCATTGATGACATCCTCGATATCTCCAAGATCGAGGCTAACCACATGATGATCGAGAAGATGCCCTTCAGCCTGGGATCTACGGTCTTTGGTGTTTTGAAAGCTCTGGCAGTGGAGACTAACGAAAAAGCATTGACCTTGTCCTACACGGTTGATGGCAATGTGCCAGATTTCCTAATCGGTGACGCTTATCGCTTGCGTCAGGTGATGCTCAACCTGGTCGGCAATGCCATCAAGTTTACCGATCATGGTGAAATCCGGGTCACAATCAGGCGTGCTGAGAATTGCCAGTATCAGGAGGATGAGACAATGTTTGAGTTCTCAGTCACAGATCCTGGCATTGGTATTGAGGAGAGCAAACTTGGTCTGATCTTCGACAAGTTCCAGCAAGCGGACGGGTCGATGACTCGCCGTTTCGGCGGAACAGGTCTTGGACTGGCTATCTCTAAGCGCCTTGTCTCTCTCATGGGTGGTGATATCTGGGTCACGTCCCGTGTAGGCGAGGGAAGCAAGTTCTCTTTCACCTCTCGAGCCAAACTGGCACAGGCTCCGGCAGGATTCTCCGAGCAATTAGCGCCATACCGGGGCCGCCGAGTTCTCCTTGTTGACAACGGAAACTCGGAAAGCTGTTCTGTACCCGCAATGCTCAAAGACTTTGGCCTTGAGCCCGTGGTCGTCAGTGACGGTGATCTCGTGCCCGGCCAAACCCGGAAGGACCTGTGTGGCTCGTTCGATGCTATGTTGGCCCCGAGCTTAGACACAGCAGCCAAGCTACGTGCTGACGCGAATCTCTCTCTCAACCCGCTGGTTATCGTGGCACCAGTGGTATCCCTCCTGCTCAAATCTGCCGGTGAACTCGGCATATCATCCTACATCACGACACCCTGTCGACCCATCGATTTCTGGAGTGGTATCCTCCCCGCCCTCGGCAACCGCAGGAACCGCATATCGGAAGGAATCACCCGGTCCCTCGCAATCCTGCTAGCAGAAGACAACGACGTAAACCAAAAGGTCGCCGTCCGCATCCTGCAAAAATGCAACCACAACGTCACAGTCGTCGAGAACGGCCTCCAAGCCGTCAAAGAAGCACAACAACACCGGTACGACGTGATTCTGATGGATGTGTCCATGCCGGTCATGGGCGGGTTTGAAGCAACTGTCAAAATCAGACAACACGAGAAATTGAACAGTTTGCCTCGTACGCCTATCGTGGCACTTACCGCACATGCCATGCTCGGTGATCGCGACAAGTGCATCCAGGCCGGCATGGACGAGTATCTCTCCAAGCCATTGAACTCGAATATGATGATGCAGACTATCTTGAAATGTGCATCTATGAATCTGGTCTCGGCGGTGGAAACTTGAGATTGGGTCTGGGCTCTAAAGTAATGATTCGAGGCCGGTCTTCGATGATACTGGTGCCCAGGAGAAACGATTGCGGGTGGGCTTACGCCCCTTACCCGATACCACGAAGAAGCAACTACCTGACCTCTACCATGATGGATGCACTGTAGAGGCAGAATAACACTTTCCTGAATGAAAGTTCCATCTCATCAACTCGTCGGAACAATGGCTGCAAAAAAGCAGCCTGACCTCCTTTTTGGGTGGTGCAAGCTGTATCTTTTTATGAGGCTTTGGTCTCAAAACATCCGAATGAAGGGCGTAGATGCTAGCCATCCCATGCCGATTCCCGTGTGGAATCATATCATCCGAACAACTTCCACGTCCACTCAGACTGGTTATCTCACGGGCTCAGCGGGGATTGCATGTACCAATTGACATATTGGAGAGGAGACGTTTGGGGATTTGGAGTATACGACCCTGGCCTTTTGTCTCCGTTAGGATTATTGTTACCTATTTCTTGCAGGACATGAAATTAGAGGGCTTTGTTTACGTGACACGCGGTACTGCATGAACCGGATGTTGGAAATGGCCTAGATCTGCATGACTCATTGAAAGTTTGAGTCTCTCCTAGTATCCAGTTTTCCTTTGAGGTTTCCTCAATTGCATTCCAATCATTCAATCTTCATCTATCATAGCCTTTGTTTCTCCATATCAGTTCAAATAGCCACCATGGAGAATCCCGCTATCTCGTAAATGCGGGGTTGATTACAAGTGTAGAAGCACTAAATACGAGAGACTGCACGGAATATCAACTTTAGGGCCATTGCTGCCTAGAGCTAGCCACTCTCCAAATAAAATAAATAGTCCAAGCAATTCCAGGCTCTAGAAACTGTGCTCCTCACTCCCTACACAATGGAAAATTCACCCCCAGCCACCATCTCCCCCCTCGAGGGAGGTTGCGCATGCGGACAAGTCCGGTATCGCCTCGAAGCACGCCCCCTCATCGTCCACTGCTGCCACTGTACATCCTGTCAACGAGAAACCGGGACCGCATTCGCCATCAACGCAGTAATTGAGTCCACTCTCGTCACCCGTCTACCCCCAGCACCACCGTCTGTTCCTGCATCCAGGACTCAAGGCCCAAGACCCGCCGGACCACCATTAACCAGCCGTGAGGACAAGGACTGCGCCGAGCTCGAAACCATCAAAACACCATCAGAATCAGGAAGAGGTCAACATATCGTCCGATGTCCGACTTGTCGAGTCGCTGTGTGGTCTCATTACGGTGCTGCGGGTTCTCGGACGAGGTTCATTCGTGTGGGGACATTGGATGAGGCGTGGAAGGTTCGGCCTGATGTGCATATTTATACGCGGAGTGGGAGGGGGTTTTTTAAGCTGGATGGGACGATTCCGGAGTTTGAGGGGTTTTATCCTAGCAGGGAGGGTGTTTGGAGGGAGGAGAGTATTGGTAGATGGGAGGTGCTATTGAAGACGGATGGAATGGAGTGAAATATGGGATGGAAATGCATGAATCATGGGATGAAAGAAATGATATATAGGATGGGAAGCAATGAGACAACTTGAAATCGCCTGAACTTATTGCTAGACAGATTACTACTAGGTATAAGCTCATATAGTCTCGACACCGTCATCGCAGCATCCTATCCGCCAGTGGAGAAACAAAGCCCAGAGCTACGCGAAAGTGAGCAAACCCCCTATCAAACCTGAGAGTTCTCGGCCAACATGTTCAACCTCTGTCCAATGGCCTCAAAGCCCCGCCACTCCGATTCATCTATCCGACGATGGAACTGGGTCCCCCACTTCTTGCCAAAGCTGGGGTCTTCCAGGCTATACGTAGAAAGTAATCAGCGCTGTTCACTTCTAACATGAGAAATCGTGACGGGGAATGGACTTACGCAATACGCTCCAGAGCGTCGCAATATTGCCGGATGGGTGACTTGTTGGAGGCCCAGCCTGGCTCATTGTAGTAGATCGCCATGCGCCACCCACCAGTTAGAACCCAACGCTTAAGGGCGTTGGTGCCGTTCACCATATCGGCCATTGACTTTGGGCATGCAGTCACGGCCTCAACTATTTTAACATGAACTGTTAGCTTTCTTTCTTGAACCTCATATCATATAGAAAGCAGGAATGTGAAGAGAGGATTTCTTTGAACTTACTGGCGCCCGGATGCTGGTTGCGCAGGTGCTTGCGAAGCTCGCCCTGGGTGTTGTAGTGCATCCCGCAGAGGATGCCCTCAAACACCTCGTCGCAACTAAACATCAATGTTGATCAGTATTAGCACTGTGTAAGTTTATATCAAAGTAACTAGATTCACATACACAAGACCGTTTTCCTTGTTGAGCTTGACCATCGGGTTTGGGGGAGGGTTTGTGGTCATGCCTTCTGCGATATCCGCGGCCGAGATGCGAGCTGGCTGGCGAGCCTTAAGGCTCCGGTCAATCACGGGCATGGGAATCCATCCACGGTTATTGTTTGGGATGAGACCTGATAATATTGTTAGCACAGCGCGTAATAATATTTTTGTTTTGGTTTGGGGGCGTGTATACCGTGGGCGTAGCCAGTGACTGGATCCGGGTTCACAGCGTTCAAAACCTCCGGGCAGTCAAAGTCCTCCTTGGTCATTAGAAGTGAGAGAGGAGTGATAGGGGGTTCAGGAGGGGCCATGATGACGATTATCTGCTGAATTTGAAGGGTTTGGAGATGTGATAACAGAGACGGGTGACGGATGGGAGGAGTGCGTGGAAGGAGATAGGATGAATTTGTAGAAGATGGGACGAAATGCTTATCCTTTCTCGTTCAGGAAGTTGTTAACAACTTCACCTGGTAACCGGCTCTTTCCAAAAAAAAAAAAGGCGCCAACCTATCTATCAAACTTGTCATTTTGTTAATATTGCTGATATACTGAATGCTCCAATACAAACATGCGATTTCGAAGACAAAACAACGGAGCTGATTGTTCCTGGGTTTCATCCTAACTATAGTGGCCGTTCATTAGTATTTGGAACACTGTACTTCCGCCCACGGGTAAAAGGCTTAGTGAGACAGGTACCGTGTTCCAAATACTAATGAACGCTGACTGTATATACCCCCGAGGAGGATTAAATTGATGACTCGATTCCGGCTGAGGCTGGATTCATCCTATTTAGGATCTGTTTACGTATTCATCTTATATAGGTGAATGCTATAGTGCAAACCTGGAACCTGCCATCAAGATGTTAACTCGGTAAGTCCATCCTTATATTCCACTCGGTGGCTTCATTGTCTCCAGGGTTGGCTAACTTTATGAATAGCATCATAATAACCTCGAAAACTTGCAAAAAGCGCTGAAGTATTAAGGCACTGATGACTAACATTCTCTCATGGAGGCGTTATCACGTTGGCTTCCCGAAACCACCCTGCTACATTCGTGCCAGTTCGTACTGCCACGCGCACCATGGTCATTTGAGCACGCACTATATGGGATCCACTACCCCCAAGCCTCCAGCAGAACCGCAAGAAGCGGTAGACACCCAGATACCCGGCTACCACAAAGCCCAGGCCCCGCAAAAAGTGAGACTTAACAACTGAAACGATGCTTTGACACAAGTATGCCCCCATGGAGGTCCCCATACACGAAGAGGTTGTTCTCAGACAACGAATACCTGGCCACCGAGTGCCATAAGAACATCGAAAATGACAGTATGACATATCTGGGAGCGATGATGGCTGCTCCGTATCAATGCAAAGAAAAAAGATGAACAAATTCTACAGAGATTCATAGCTCTGAGCTCACTAAGTCTAGTTTGAATGCTGTCCAGGCTCTGGACATCGCTCTGGCCAGGATTTGACAATCTCGAAGCGGCATTTCACGCACCTTTGGTCTGAACGCTTTTCGTCCGATCTGGATCAAAGATTTGATGTAAAGATCTCGACCCTGTCCACTTGGGGGCTCATCACACACGTACGGTGGACCGTAGTGGCCACACTTGGAAAGTAGCGTTTTATTCAATTTCAACGGCAGAACACTTGCTAAGCCACATTGCTGCCTGGTAACCTGAAGAATAGGTTGGGTTGTAATTACAGCACAAGGAAATCTGATTTGGCTAATAAGAGGCCTTCGTTCTATAAATTATTCGATTAAGATAAAATTTAAACGTAATAAGGCACATAATTAGTTATCCCTTCTATGCCCGAAAGCTATAGTATTATCCTATCTCTTAATAGGGGTCACTAGAGCAACTACGGAAACCGGAGCGTTTAAGGCTAAGATTGATATAGGGTAATATACTTTGGCAGAGAGGAAGATATAGAGAGGAAGATATAGAAAGAGAGGTAGAAAGAGATGTACTGTAAAAAGCGACCCGAAGGTATTCGAAAGCAGACTAGATTACTTATTTCGGGTGTGTTGATATGGGACAAGGACTATGTGCTACAAGGCATGCCCAAGGAAGGGTGGTTGGAAATATTGATATGCAACCAGATAATCTATTTTATCCGTTTCCAATGGCCACCAATCCTGTCTGAAGGTATCGATGGCTCCTATCCATGCTACCTTGAGTAGGGCCATGGAGTAGATATCGTAGCTTACCACACTACACAATTACAATATATGCGGATGGAGATCTATGCAGCCTGATCTAAAGTCCGATACTACAGTGTTGAACTTATTACGAGAATAAATCTGTCCATGATAGTAGGACAATATCATCTAGTGTATCTGCCATAGCAATGTCCTCAGATATCCATTACGATAAGCATCTACAAGAGAGGCAATCTAGATCAGCGAGGAACTTACTGTTCTCGATTGGGTGATGATCTAGTGGCGTGTGATCTGGGGATGTTTGCTCTGGAGGTGTGTGATCTGTATGGGTGTGATCTTGCGTGATCTGGAGGAACGTGATTCGCTTGAGAGCGTGCCTTCCATATTGGGCAGGCGAGGTGATCGCGGCGCGCTTCCTGACGCGCCCAGAAAATATAAAAACCTCCTCCTCCATCCCATTTCTCCTTCTTCCTTCCACCTCTCTCGACACTTGACACCCAACACTCAACAACCTTTCCGACTCACGACACTCCCCTCGACCCTTGGCGCCCCCACCCCTGGACCTTCGACACCTTCGCTCACCTTACTTCACACTCACCTATATATTCCTGGCTCGTGTTCCAGCCTTTCTGGCCTGTGTTTCAGCTGTTGGCTCGTGGTTCAACTGTTGGCTCGTGTTCCAGCCTGTCGGCTCGTGGTCCGGCCGCTGGCTTGTGGTTCAGCTTTGTGTCTTTCAACTGTCTGTACGATTCGACGGATTTTACGATGTTTAACCACTGTGGGAATTCAAGTGGGTGTATTTGACGACTTTTACGACTTCAACGACTGTGGATATTCAGGTAGGTGTACTGGACGACTTTGACGGCTTCCACGATTTTGAGAACCCAGGTAGGTTTCACGACTTTTGACAACTCTCACGACTTTCACGACCTCGACGATCTTTATGATCTCGACGCCCTCCTCGCCCTTTGACAACTCTTTTCGACGTGGGATTTTGTGGGCTTTTTGCTTTCGAGCTTTTTACAAGGTCTCTGTCCTGTGCCCCCCTCAATCTGTTCTTGTGCCCGATGATGAAGGCCAAAATCTTAAGTCACCGCTATCCCTTGCGCATGCATGTGGAAAGCTGGAGGCACTGAGAATATCTCACGCGTCTGAGGGCTAAGAACAAAAAAAATTGATTCCCCTTCATGTTTTTACTTCATGCTCAGTGGTGGGAATGGAACTTGGGAGTGTGGCTTCACTACTCTCTCTAGCGGTTGGACATGTGTTGGTTAGACAGTTCTCGAATGGAACATTTGTGATCTGACATCGAGCGTATTACTCCATAACTTCCTCGTCGTACTACCTTTGTATAAAGATCCAGTGTTTTCAATCATCTCCCAATGAAGCGAGGCGTGTACACCAACATACTTGCGACATCAAAACAAGTCTATTCCACGTGCCAACATCAATTTAAGCTTAAATCACACATTGAGCCCGCCCTCACTAACCCTACGCACTTTCTCCGCCAATGCCTCTCCCCACCCATTCGCCTTCGACATCGACTTAACCCGTTTCCGTTTCCTCCTCTCGAGCTCTTCAAGCGGACTCCTCTCCACCTGCCGACGCTGCCAAAAGTCCTCCTCGAACTGTGTCCGATGAATGCTGTATCCGAGATACTGATCGAAACGCTTCCGCATCGCCGAGTCCTGGGCCGGAACTACGGAGGGTATCTTGCTTTTGAAGAAATCCCAGTGCAGGAGCGTTTTGATGGGGTTGGAGATGAATTCTGACCACAGGCCGCGGCTGATCTTGTGGGATTTTGTGACTGTTTGGCGGAGGCTTCCGCTGAAGGCCATTAGTAGGGCGATGCCGATGATCGCGAAGGACGCGGGTGCTGAGCAGGAAAGTGTTAGTATTGAGTGGATACCAGGGAGGAGAATGGTCTTGTGGTGAATTACCGGCAATCTCAAGCATCTCGGCGATGGATAGATTCTGAGGTGTTCCGCTCCATTCACGGACATTGATGCCGAAGAGGGATGTGAAGAAGGATAGTGGAAGAAAGCTGCGACGGTCAGTATAAGCTGTGTCTATCTGGTGTTGTCATGGAATGTCTTACATGACTGTGAAGATAGTGAATACCATCAGCGACCGAGACTGATTCTGCGTTTCCTCAGCCTGCCACCTGGCCATCTTCGCCTCGTCAACATTAGCCTGCTTCTGCTTCAGGTCAAGCAAAGTCTCGACCGCTTTCTGCGCAAGATGGCTGTTATCCTTCATCTCGCCAATTTGTGTCCTGTACTCGTCGATTCGCATCTGCGCAGCATCGAGGAACACTATACCACAGCCATTTCGATCGAAATATTTCTTCATGCTCTTCATGACGGTGTCCTGCTGTTCGAGTAGCTTGAGGATCGTGGAGAGCTCATCTTCGATGTCGCGCAGCTCGAGAAGAACGGAGAGATCGTCACGGTTGCGACGGGCTGTTTGGCGATCTCTCGCGTCAAGTTGTGCTGCGGTCATGTTCTTGCCTTCTGGGGTGCGATCGAAGTCCGCTGGACGACTGACGAAGCCTCGATTGCGGAAGCGTTTGAAGGATTTGGTTACAGATTCGGTCTGAAAAGATCTTGGTTAGGACTTTTGTACCCAGGTTGGGTTTTATCTCACGAGGAGATGGACGTACCAAGATACTGATGGACTCTTCAAATATTCGCAGGACCTGAAGATCACGATGAAGAGTCCTGTCGAGGAGGACCGTAGTAGCATGCAACATGATCAAAGCAGCCAGATCACCCGCTGTCTCAAACCGACGGGCCAGATCTCCATTCAGCTCGTTATAAATACTGCTGTGCAAATTCGTCTGCTCAAACAGCTTTCCCTCCGATGTAGTCGCTTCTTGATTAGGGAAGAAGGTCACGATAGTCTTTTGGTCAACGATCCACAGCCAAAGCTGATCGACCATCAATACATTACCATCCATAAACTCGGTAGGCTCGGTTCCTTCAGGATCATCATTGGTTGCTTCTAGGTACTCCCGGAGCTGATCATCGATCCGAGCTGGTTTGCGAGTACGCTTCCAGAGCATCTGGTCATCGTCGCGAGCTACGGTCGATCGTAGATTGGGGTACCCGTATTGATCTAGAGTGCGACGGAAGTGGATCGGGGGCTCGCAGCCCAAGTATTGCCATATAAGCTTGGCTTCAAGGCTTGATTTGTCGATGCGATATGGCGCAGGCCTGGATCGCCCTTGATGGACTCGGTCTTCGACGACCTTGCGGCGTTGTATCAGATTTCGGTATGTATCCCAATGGAGCTAGTGAAGGTTAGTCGGTTAGTCAAGGTAGAGGAAACTGGGCCACCATTCTTACATAGGGGGTCTGCAGCAAATGTCAGTCATTCTGGTACAACAAAAAAGATAGGAGAAGCTCCACTTACATAAAGAGCCAGTTGGGGATCTTCTGCATCCCCTTCCTTGGCCCCATGAGATACATCCATCTGTCGGGAGTGAATACATTTCGGTCTCACAAACCGGGCATGTGGCTCCTTATGCCGAGCTCGATTGAGGTTCAAGTACCAGTTTTCATCATTAATAAACTTTCGCAGACTAAATAACAAACAAGTCAGTAGAGGAATTATGCTTGGAGAGTCGGTGTATAACATACAATGTCGGTTCCTGGCGATCCTGACATGCTCGCCGAATAACCTGTGACACCCATCCAGTATGCGTATAGGGAACATGTATCCACAATAGCTTTTCTGTGCCCGCATCCGGCCGGTCAAATCGTGGTAGCGAGCGAGGTATGTCCGCTCCATCGGCATTCTGGTTTATACGATCTCGTGTGGATGCAGGAATTGTCAAGAATTCCGCTTGTCGCGATGGGGATGCAGAGCTCCTACAAGCTGTGGTGAGTAAATCTGTGGACATTCTGTATATGGGTGTGGATTCATACGAGCCAGGCCGAGAGCTACTTCCGTGAGAACTGTCGTCTGATGGATTTCGCTTGTGGGATTTGATGTGAGTTAGTCCTAGTGCTTGTGCGATACTTTCTTTCTTTTGTCGTTCCACAGGCGGAGGCGGACTTTCACTCGAGGGTCGGTCAAAATACCCATCCGTGGCAGCTTTGGTAATGTGGATGGTTGGGGAATGAAGTGCTGGGTCTATGGCGCTTTGGAAGCTTTGGCCGTGTTTTAAGGTCGGCCTCGAGGGTCGGGCTTCACTCTCGTGCAAAGCTTCATGGGTATCACGAGTATTATGGTGGTCATCATTATCGTCATCAGTAAGGTCATCATCCGTGTTATCTTCATGTTCATATTCGTCAGACCCCTGAACTACCTTTGGGGAGGGAAATCGGAGGCCGTAGCTGCTCAACGAGGAATCATCCATCGTTCCTGGCTGAATCCGCTCCAAGCGCTCCCGCAGACAAGTTGATGGACCCCTAGCCAAGTAGTCCTCCAATGAAACCCGCGTGGACCACAGCTTGAGAGGGCTTTCATCGCTTACACCAAGGGCCGTGTCTTCAAAGAACCCATTGATCTGAACCATGACTTCATTCTCCACGTGCAAGGGATGATCCACTTGCTTGGAAAGCTCAACAGCCACATTAACCGAGTCATTCAGTTCTGTCAAAAAGGCTTCTAGAGCTTGTTCCTGTCCTTGGAAGCAAGACGTTCCAGCATGATCAGTACCCATGGGGATCTCGTTCTCGTGCTCGATACTGAGTAACCCAGATCGAATAGACGTAATCGGGGCATGAAACTCTATAAGATTATTCGACTCCAAATCTTGCACATGCAAGGTCGAATCAATCGTCTCCAGGAAAGACCAAACCTTCATGTCAGCAGAAAGCGCCTTGAACTGATTAGAGAGGTGCCACAGCCTGTCCTGTCTCGGACGGAACTGCTCACGCAACAGGAGCGGTATATCATGCTCCAAATACAGCAGCCGCCGAATACTCTGTTGATACTCCTCAGCCGACAGATAAGTCGATCCTTGATGAGGAGTCGCGAAGAAGGCGATGCCATGACAACTCGTCAGGATGGCCTGACTCGACTCAGCCTGTGATGCTAAAGCGAGACATGCCTTGGCCACGAGGCCGCCCGTACTGTGACAAAGGAAGAATATCGGCCGCCGACTTCTCTCATTTTTGCGCTCATCAAGTAGGCGGTTTAAAAGTCGCTGGCCGAGGCGATCGATCTTATCACGTTCGCGCAGCTGGCCATGGTTGTATAGCAGCACCCGCGCGCGTGGCATGCACTGTAGCAAATCCGTTCCCAGCCACGATGAGTTTGATCCTTGGGCTGTCCAGGATTTTTGATGATGGGCTCCGATGGGCGGGATCGCAACAATACTGTGATTCGGAAAAGGGTCAGTTCAGCAGCTCGTATTGCGGGAAAAGGGCGCACAGACTCTACGTTCGTTGGCTCTGCTAGTTGGATACACTGGAACCACGCCGAGCGTGTCGGCCCTACTGCAGATGGCGGAGGCATCGTGGGTCTGAAATACTTGCATGGAACTCGTTCAACAGGGTTCCCTTTGTGGGGAACACAATAGGACCTGGACAGAAGCCATCTTAAATTAAATCGAGAGGAGGGGGTCATTTCAGCCTCAAGACGCGATCATCTGCTCGCGCCCCGGCGTGCAGCCCGCTTAGCCCCAACTCGGCAGTGCGCCGATCGTGTGAGTCAAAGCACATCACCCGGGTGCTCTGCTTATACTGCAGGGTAATCTGGTACTTTGTAAAAGCATAGAGAAGGTTCGGAGGAAAGGAACCACGTGGTTATTACCAATATCATAGTTGGGTAGTTGAGATTATTCACAAAAGTTTATGTACAGCGGATAGGGGGTGCTTTTGGATCACAGAAACCCACTCCAAACATGCCCTGAAAAATAAAACAATCCAAGACAAGACAAGACAATAACATAATGCAACACTTTCTCTATGGTTTGGCTGATGCGTTATCATCAAAACATGGACGCCAGAAGGAATAAAGAGTACAGCGGGGAGTAGGGAGGAGGCGATCGAGGGACCGATCGCATGCAAGATAGAAATACATTCATGAGGAGAGAGAGGAAGGAAGAGGTGGAGATAATAGGGGGGATATTATGAGCTTTCAGGATGTCGGCGCTCGTTTACCTCTTGGGCCATGCGCTTGCCCAGCTCATAGGTCGAGATCATAATGGCGCAGGCTGGGGCAACCTTGAGGCAGCGCGCTCCCCAACCCTTGAATAGACCGGCCATGCCTTCTTCTCGGAGAATGTGCATGAGGAACTTTGGAAGGGAGAGCTGCTCGGGGGCAAGGGTCTTGGGAGGGAGAGATGGACGTTGACCACCACTTGATGGGACACCGTCATCCATGTGTCGGAAGACCTGCTGCCTCGTCTTGCCTACGTCAAATGGCGTTGTGACGAACGCTGCCACCGATCCAGAGGTCGCACCGGCAATAAAGCTTTCGAAGAAGGCTGTCGACGTGGATGGTGGCTCTATCTCTGAGCCAGAGCGATGCGGCGCATGCTGTCGCGTATTCTCCAACGCCTCTTTCGCCTTCTCGTAGCCCCACCAGTACAGACCCGAAAAAGGCACGTCGCGCCACATGGTGAGAGACAGTCCCCGCCATAGGGAGGTATAGCCACTTGCCTGGGTCATTTGATACAGGCCTTCCAAAGTGGCCTTGAAGTGACCCGCACCATGGCCGGGAGTGGCTTGAAGTCTTGTCCGGAACATCTCCACCGGACTTGTGGCCGATGCGGCCGCCGTGCGAGCTATGGCGCCCGCAACGAAGGGGGCATATACATCTGACACATTCTGCTTGATGGGGCTGCGATCATCCGACCGCAACCAGTCGTATCCAGCGAAATAGATAATATTCGCCGGAATACCCATCATCAAGGTCGGACTGAGTCCGCGCCACAGGGTCCAAAAGCCCTCGTTCCGGGCAATCTTGCGGAGTCCATCAAAGGTCGAAGTGAAGGTCCGTCGCTGCGTCTCTTCCACCGCACAATCAATGGCAGGGTGCGCCTGACTCCGAAGCACGCCTTCTTGTGGCCCAAACATACATATTTGCGCATTATCTCCTACCCAGAACACCTCCCGGCAACATGCTGTAATCCCGAGGTTCGGTGGAAGGTTCTTTAACGTTTGAGTGGTATGTGTGGTATATGGCGCGGTAGAGGTGCTCGATTGCGATTGAAGACGTACTCGTACAACGTCCAAGGGAGTGACTAGGGAAGTCGCCATTAGTATATGACTCAACTGAGGACCTTGCTGCCAGTCCAACACTCACCGAGCAAGCCGGTCAAGATGTTCCCGGCCGTCGCAGAGATCATGCGCTGTCCAAGAGAGATATTCTCCGTCGAAGGAGTGACGTTTGGGGTCGGGACAGCGCCCGTCGATGCTGTGGACGTCATTGGCAAGGGTTCGTCAAACTTGGATGTCCATGGCGTTGAGTCAACGTCGGACTCGAAAACAGCCCCGGAAGCGCTGGAGTGGCGTGATGTCGCAGAGATATCCAGCCCGGTCGACATTCAATCGGCAAGAACCGACTGTTATTGTGTAAAAACAAGGCTGGTCTCGCGACTGCTGGGGGAAGAGAGTTGGCAGAGAAGCGGTGCGTCACCCAATGGAAGTTTTTCGGGGTTTTGCGGGTGGCGGCGGGCGGAGATAAGCGTCCTTTCGTCAACGAGCCTTAGTCCTTTTTCACCGTTGCTTTTTTGAGCCACCAGCTCTCATCCAACCACGCAAATCAATGGAGACCGCAGCGATTTTTGGATAGTTTCCCTTTCGCTGGGTGTTTCTTACTCTGTCTGGATCGGTGGAACCCGGGGCTTATCAGATTGATCGATCTCCGACACCGGACGTGTCGTAACCTTCCCCGCCATGGAGGACAACGCCGAGCTCGAGTCATTTCGCCGCCAGTGGCGTGAAGAGGTCGCTCATCGATCGAAAACCATAGACGCTGCACCTACGCCTGATACTGCCCCTCCAGCAGCCGCTCCGATCGCATCTCCGACTGTCCTAAGTGCAACCCGACCTCCGCCAACGCGCCATGCCGCCACTGACCGCAAGGATCTGGACCAAGAGGGGCCCGCGCCGGCCTCGTTCGATCCGGAGGAGCTCGCTCAACAGGTTGGCGAGCTAAGTGTGACACAGGAAGAGGAAGAAGACGAAGAAGAAGATGGATTCACTCGTCGGGCACAAGAGGAACCCAACTCGGCTCTCGAGCACTTTGAGCGGGCGGTCGAGAAGGAAGCTGCAGGCAACTTGGGCGATAGTCTTCAACACTATCGCAAGGCATTTCGGGTGAGTTTGTGTAGTATTGGATGGACGGGATACAGAAGATTCATTTGGGCTAACTAAGCTGTAGCTGGATGCTGGTGTTGACAAGGCTTACCGCAACAAACACTTTGCTCACGTTTGGAAGAAGCCTGTTCAGCCTGCGCCAGCTGAGCCTGCAGCCGCCGTCCCTGTGACTGCCCCAGCACCCGCAGAAGTCGAGTTCATCCCTACACCGCAACTGATTGAGTCTTTCGCCCACCTTCCCATCCCCCAGGCAGACCCTGTCATTGAAGGGACTGACCCGCCACCATGCCCGATCGCCAATGTTCCATCGGAAGTCCTCGTTGAGATTCTACGCCATGTTGCTTTACGAGACCCGGCAACCTTTGGTCGGATGGCACTGGTGTGCAAGCGACTTTCCTACCATTTTGCACACGAGCAGCACATTTGGAAATGGATCTGTCAACGGCCAGAGTTCGGATTCCAAGGCATGCACTACTCCTTTGCCTGCGATACTCTCGGCCGTCCCATCTATATACTGGACGATCAGCGATACACTCCCTTCCCAGCCGGGGTACCCGCCGAGATTCCTAGGTCGCTATCGTCCTGGAGCCAGGTGTTCCAGTCCTACCCACGTATTCGATTCACGGGAATCTACATCAGTACCGTCAACTATTCACGACCTGGAGCCACGTCCGGTTTCCAGAATTTATCGTGGAATAGTCCCATCCACATTGTGACATACTACCGCTACCTGCGGTTCTATCCCGATGGATCCGTGGTATCATTGTTGACCACGACCGAACCCGTGGATGTCGTGCCCCATATCAGCAAGGAGAACATGATGGCTGCCCGTGTTCCTTCCTATAGACAACATCAACGCCATGCCTCGGATCAGGGCCAGTCACTTTCCGGGGCAACCGAGCCTGTCCCGCCAGTCGCCATGAATGCCCTGAAATATGGCCTTCGTGGACGCTGGCGTCTAGCATCCCCCGCCGACTTTGCGGATACTGCAGATGAGAACAAGACTCCTCCTGTGGCGAATCAAAGCCAAGATTCCTATGATCCACGTGATGTTTTTGTGGAGACCGAGGGTGTCGATCCGAAGTACGCGTACACAATGCACCTCTCCCTTCGGTCTCCCTCGGTATCCAAGGCACATTTGAACCCATCACGAAACACCAAACTCGTGTGGCGTGGGTTCTGGAGTTACAACAACATCACGGATGACTGGGGCGAGTTTGGGCTTCGGAACGACCGGGCATATGTGTTCCGACGGGTCCGCGGCTGGGGGCTGGAGTAGAATGATGATGATGATTTATGAACAATTTGTGTATATATCCATTCGAATATCAGAAAATAGAGACGGCCATATCGGCAGCAAATACAGAACAGAGTTTTTGTTTCAAGTCCGAGCAACAATTCAAGTACGTAAACTCCGAAGGGGCTGTTATAAAGTCGATTTCATCATTCAAGCTGAGAGGCTGTGAAGTGTTGGGAGCCCATTCCTCAACTAGGTAGAACGTGATGTCAAGTTGACTAAGAATAATTCCTTCTAGAAGCCCGCGTATACCCGGCCCCACGGGGTTGATACCTAATCGTACGATGAATAATAATGGGGAAGAGACTGCATGGAATCCAAGCAATTTCCATCATGTGAAAGGCCATGATCTCATCTCGTAATAGAATCAATAGCAAAAATTGCATAGATAAGAGACTACCCACTTGATAAGCGACCGAAGGACCTCCATTTAAGAAATTAAGCTATATTTTGGGCGATGATAAAGTGTGTAGTTAATTAGAGAGTAGCCGGCGGTGGCGCGTTTTCCTAGTAAACTATCGCGATTCTCGAGTTGATATTGATCTTTCCCCTCAACCCCAACCCCCAAAATACGATCCTCCGCACTGTCTCACGGTCCAGGCTGTGACCCCCGAACTGCCTATCTTTATTTGATTTTATGACAAACAGATAGGTGAGGCCCCGTGGGGATGTATGCCCCCGGCCCGGCGTAGCAGGTCATCTAGACGGCAGGGTCCACAAGAGGTACATGAAAGTACTTACTCAAACACATTGGAATGCATATATTTTTGAGTACTACTAAGTACCTCCAATGTTTCCCGGGCCGGACTTGGACCGTTCGGTGAAGAGCAAATTCTGCCACTGCTTATGTCAGCCACCCAATATTCCCGTCCGCCGACCGCCCCTTCAACTCGGTCAAGTCGGCATCCCGTCGGGTGGCGGTGGAATGGCGCAAGCCCTAAAGGAAAGTATAGAGGACTGAGTCAACACAACAATAACCTCATGATTTGAGCTTCATTGCACCATTTCCCAGTGTCAATTATGATCCATTGAGCAATTCCCGACACAATGGACATTTCAAAAACGGTATCTCACCCCGTTCTCCACGTTTCCAGTCTCAGGTGGAGCATACCCTAGGGTATGGTCCATTGCTACGCGCCAAGAGGAAAAAAATTATGGGTCGGATATGTCTTCAGTTTCCGTGACCTCCACGTTGCGTGGTCCCCAGAATTAATTCTTTTCTTTCTCCGTAATCCTTGTGTGCTTCTTCTCCATATTCCCAATTCCCCAACCCCAGTTACTGTAGTCACGAAGTCACCATGAGCGTTGTCGAAGCTCCCCATGCAATCCCGGCGCGGGACGTCGAGGTCTACCATGATCAGGATGAGACGGAGAAGGCACTTTCTGAGAAGCCGCCACCAGTGGAGGATCCTTTTGGAAATGAGGAATCTGGGGAAGTCAAGTATCGGGTTATGAAGTGGTGGTAAGTAACCTGTCCTTGTGGTGTTCTGATGGACATTTTCATGTATACGAGAAATTGGATTGACTAACACATGTTACAGGCAATCTGGAATGCGTGAGAACCCATTGACAGCTTCTTGGTCGATTGATTGAGCCTCTATCTAACTTTTTCACCTAGTCATGGTCGCCGAAAACATCTCGCTGGGTATCCTGTCGCTCCCATCTGCCGTAGCAACTCTCGGCATTGTCCCGTAAGAAAGATATCCACGTTGCCCTGCAATACAGCAACATCATCTAACCATATTATAGTGCCTTCCTCATCATCCTCGGCCTTTCTGCCATCTCCTGGTACACAGGTCTCGTCATGGGCGAGTTCAAGCTGCGCTATCCCCATGTGCACAGCATGGGTGACGCCGGAGAGATTCTCATGGGCCCAATTGGCCGTGAAATCTGCTACTGGGGCCAATTGCTTTTCATCATTTTCCTCATGGCCAGTCACATTCTCACTTTCACCGTGCTGTTCAACACCATCACCAACCACGGCACTTGCACGATCGTCTTTGGCGTGATCGGTTTGATCGTCAGCTGCATTTGCGCCCTCCCGAGAACCACCGACAAGGTGTTTATCATGTCGACTGTTTCTGCCGTCAGTATTTTGACTGCTACTATTGTCACTATGGTTTCCATCGGTGTCCAGGCTCCAGACAATGTTCAGAATGATATCATTACCGACCCTACCTTTGTGGACGCTTTCTTGGCAGTTACCAACATTGTGTTTGCCTTTATCGCCCACGTTTCTTTCTTCGGTATTATGTCCGAGATGCAGGACCCGGCCGAGTTCCCCAAGTCCCTGGCTATGCTCCAGGTCGTCGATACCGTTATGTACATCGTGACCGCGATGGTTATTTACTGCTATGCCGGCCCGGATGTTTCTTCTCCTGCCCTCTCTTCGGCTGGTCCCCTGATGAAGAAGGTCGCCTACGGCCTGGCCATTCCCACTGTACGATTTGTTCCCCCTTTGATCGATTTACTTTCTGGCGCATGCTCATCTGTGATAAATAGGTCATCGTCGCCGGTGTCGTCTTCGGTCACGTTGCTTGCAAGTATATCTACGTCCGTATTTTCCGTGGCGAGCGCTCCCACCACATGCACCAGCGTAGTCTGTTGGCCACTGGTACTTGGGTTGCAATTGGTCTTACCACCTGGACCATTGCGTGGGTTATTGCCGAATCTATCCCTGTGTTCAACGACCTGTTGAGTCTTATCGTACGTTTCTCCTCGGACTCTGATTCGGCTGGCATATCCGCTAACTTTCTCTGCAGAGTGCTCTCTTTGGTAGCTGGTTCAGCTGTAAGTTTTCAACTTAAACGTTGATCAAGTCAAGTCACAGACAAATACTAATTCCAAATAGACGGCCTACCCTCCATCTTCTGGTTCGTCATGAACAAGGGACAGTGGTTCTCCACCCCGAAGAAGATCGTCATGTTCAGCATCAACCTCACTATTCTGGGAATCGCCTGTGCCATCGTAAGTTTGAGTTCCACCCCTCGCCCAGAGCTCAAAATTTGTTTTTTAACTAATATCCCTCAGTGTGGACTAGGACTCTACGTCTCCGGCAAGTCGATTCACGACAGCTCTTCCAAGGCCAGCTGGACCTGTGCCAGCAACGCTATCTAGATCCAGTCAAAGACTTGACGGGGCATATCGCTTTTTTCTCGTCTCTTTGGCCCGTTTTCGTATAGATGATCTGGGTACTTGCGTTGATACGATAGATTGATAGATATGTTTTTTGCTTTTGGACAGCATCAATTGGCTGGGTAAGCCTAGTCGTTGTGATAGATATCTTTCATTTTAAGTTTAGATGATGGTTTGGTATTGATGAAAATACATGCCTTTTAGATGATTTGTTCAGGTTTTTGTAGCTGTTGGCAATTTCCACTCAGAGATAGCCAGGCTCACTGTGACTGAGCAAATGTCGGCAGTCTGGGCGCAAACTCATTGACTGGCCAAGGATCAGTACACTCACGTGACTGACCAGAGAGCGCTTAGTAAATCTTCAGTGACCTGCTGGCAGAAACTGAAGCAGAGATAGGCGGTGAACTACACTACTGCATCGTCACCTCCCCTAACTGACGGAAATGCTGCTTAGCAAGCATATGGTGCACCAATTGGATGTCAACAAGTCTGATTGCTATAAGGCCCCTATCTGGCAATTTGTGTGGGCATAATAATGACTAATACATGCGGTCTAATACTATCTCCGTGTTCCGGGGTCCACTGCTGCTATTGTTCCGACACTAACTAACTTATGCAGTTAACTAGTCCGCAGCTATGGCGTCCTCTGTTTCACTTCATTCATGAGACTGAGGTCCTCGCTTGCTTGCCCTCACACTCTGGAACGCTCAAAAATGGGAAATGGAAACCCAGAAAGGATTCGCCTGTGATCAGTGTCATGGCCACAAATTGAGGTGCACTCCACACTCACAGTTAAAGGGATGTTCGCGTTGCAACAGTACGTTCCTCTCCTAGCTTTGAAGCGATTGTCTCTCAGATTTCCTAGGATTAAACATTCAATGTACCTCAAATCGAATTATCCAAAAGCGGGGCCGGAAGGCAATCCGAACTGTCCCGCCAAATTCACCAGACAATGGACCGGTAAGGTGCTAGATCATCCTGGACCTTCTCCGCATGGATACTGAATGCAAGCGTAGAATACGATTGATTATCCGGTTCTAGATTGTCTTCGAGATCTCTCAATCTTGGAATCAGACGGAGAACAGGCGGAGTAAGGAGCTAAGAACCAACCCCAAGAAGATCTAAAGTCATGGAATACAGTACTGATCTTGAAATTCAGCCCTTCTGCAGTGCGCCTCGCCCGCTATGAGGCCTGTCGTCTTTTGGAAAACTTTTACGATTCACCCAATCAAGAGTTCCATGCTGTACTCATACGGAGAGACAGACTACTAAATCAGCTCGTCCCCCGTCCGACACAACCAATGCTCCTTCTATCCATCTTATGTAAGTATTTTTGATTTCTCCCGTGGCGATCGGTGCCCAAGATCTCATTACAAATAGGTGTTGCATGTTTCATGCCACTGGCTGCTGGGGCACCCATTGTATCAGGAAAGAGTACGCGGGAGAATACGACGTTGGGACGTTACTTGTTTCACAAATTAGTCTCTCACTTTCAATCCAGCGGAGCGCCCGACGTTGCTTATACTTTAGATGACGGCTTGACAGTCTTTATTATGACGACCATTTCTCCGAGTGAGCAGTCAGTAGCGTCAAGTTTACACTACTGGCTGTCACTTCTCAAGTTTATTGTACAGGAATTGCAGCTGCACAGGGATGAGACAGGCCTACTTGAAGATGAAAAAGAGGAAAGACGGAGGCATGATCTCTTCCCGAGAACAATTATGTTTGTGTCCGCACTAATGATATTTTTCCGGGCAGGCTATGGTGGGCAACGTACATAATTGATCGACATACGGCATTGTCTTTCAATGCACGGCCTCAGTTCGCGGATACAGAATGTCAAGTTCTCCCGATTCCATGTCCGGACGAGGTCTGGGGGCAACCGGGCCCTATGAGAGTTGGTTCTCATCATCAAGCAAACAAAACCTACTGTCTCGGCTATAGTGTAGCCAGTCTAGATATGTTTGGTATTTTTCTACCGCTGTCGAGGTAAAACATTGGAAACTCCCCGCTCCCCGTTTGACTTCTCGAGCTCACCTTGACAGGGTTTTGGGCGAAGTCCTGGAACATCAGTTCCTCTGCGAAAATGCAACCTTCAGCAAAAACAAGGAATTTCTGGACGGGATTCGCAAAAATATCATCGAGAATCTGGATATATGGTTCTCTTCATTCTCATCCCTTGTGGGTCAAGACTTTTGCACAATTGCCGATGCGGAATGCAAATCGTCCCGGCCGCCAGGGACCCCCACAGCTGCATATTATGGTTTGCATATGTACCATTGCATGTTCATTCTACTTTACGGACCAATGGATCTAGTCCGCATGCATACCGATCTTGAATGGCAAATGTCTTCGGATTTTCTCATCGCAGGCGAACACGCCGTTGCTTGCGCGAATGTAAGCATCACACATCAACGATACTACCCTCAAGCGGATACGAAGAAAAATCTAACAAGTTCAATGAGATCAGGTCGCACATCACATTCTAGAAGCCGATCCCCAGTTATGCCTGATGTATAGATTCTTTGGGACATACTTTCTACAGTCTTCTTTCATCTTTCTGATTCTGGCACAAAAGCTGGGTCGACAGTCTGACGATTTGATTTTGCGCAATTGCTTTATCAATCTGCAAGTCTTGGATATATTTGTGGCCTCGACGAATATGGACTACCAGCGGACTTTTGCCAAGGTGCTTCGCCGGGCTTTATCTCATAATATGGGCTTAGGGACTTCGGCGGAACGTCATCAACCTGTGGCGGACTTGGACCCGGAAATGCTTGCTTATCGGTGGACTCCCGGTTATAGAGGCTTACGGATAGACTCGCCAGCCTTGGAAGAATAATTTGGTAGTACAGTATTCGGTCAATTCAAAAACTTTCTACGTCGTTGTCGCGACACACTCTCCTTGTATTGCGATGACATTATAACTTTGCGATTTGGTCTTCTGCATAGCATAATCACAATCTAAATTACATGCCCAATACCTACCAGCTCTTTGATAGTTTGCTGCGCAGCAAGGCTATACCTGTTCAAGAGATTGAATCTAGTCTTCCTCTCAGTGAAATCTCGGTCGTTTGCCATGGAAACAGTCACAGCAGTTCTGTCGACACCATACACAGTGGCAAGACCATACTGGTCCCCAGTTGATGGAGCCGTGATAAACCGTATCCAGTCATCTTGAATGCGCTCCACTAGGGAAGCATGAGTGACAGCTCCTGTCGGCAGGGCTTTATCGACATCACGCAATGCCTCCCAAAAGCAGTCATATATGTATATGAGATCCACGCAATGCTGAGCCTTTCCGTAGTTGATACCCGGGAACGGGTTTCCAAACTTCACTCGGTATGATTGCACGGCTGTTGGACGAGCACTTGTACCGTCCGGTATCGCCTTCTTCTTTGAAAGGTCCCAGCTCATCAATTCTTCCCGGGCTAGCTGTACAGGCTTGCCAAATTGCATGTCTGATAGAAATTGAAGAATCACTTCGTGGAGTCGGGCCACGGGCATATTTGGTTCTAAGCCATAAGCCCGATAGAACTTATCCAAAAACTCAGTGGACTTGACGCTGCTCACGAGTCGCTCATGGAGTTGCTCAAAACTTTCAATGTCTGACACTGGAGAGAAATGAATGGATCCCTTTTTCATGCATACGATCGTTAGTCTTAGTTCCAATGGTAAAGAGCATGATCCATTGACTAACCTCCAGATCTGTATCACCAATGAGCACAGAAATGACCGCAGAACTCCCGGTATGCCGCACACTGTTCGCTCGCTCTTTCCTGCCAGCTAAGTGGATATTCCAACGACCGTTTGGTCTCTGTGAAATGGTGAGCTCGTCTACCACGAGAGGACAGACCTGCCAGCCCAGTTCTTGGTTTGTCTGAAGAATTTTGTCTATCGGAACAGTGGCCATGAACTTCACTCGAGAGGCACGGTCATCACTGGGAGCCCCAATCGTTTGGCAAAAAGTAGCCCATTGCTTATCCGCAGTCTCCATGCTGAGAGGTCCAAGTACACCGACGGCACCAGACTGGATAATTCCGCGCTGAACCAAGGGCTCACCCTCACCTAATATCGCGTCCAAAACATGGGCATGTGAGGAGCTTCCTCCAGCAGACTGGCCGCCGACGGTGACTTGAGCTGCATCACCACCAAACGCACCAATATTTTGTTGCACCCAGCGAAGAGCAGTGTGTTGATCTCCAAGACCAAAATTACATCCCTTCAGTTGGCCGTCCGGTTGGGCCTGGATAATCTCCGATGAAGCCGCAAAGCCGAACATGTTCAGCCGGTAATTAATGGTTGCAACTATCATCGGAGTGCCCAACTCAACGGATCGTTTCACCAAGCGTGCAGGATCTGCCAAAAGTTTCAGTAATTGAGGATTTTCCTTGTTGAAGCTCAAGTGTCATGTACTCACCCCACATGGGATCTGTCCCTGCACCGAAGCTGTAAGCTCCACCATGGATGTATACATAAACCGGTAGCTTCACAAATTCCGGATAAACCCCAGCGGCAGTGAGCATCGATGCACTGGGCCTTGTGATGAATAGGTTGAGACAGTCAAACTCTGATTCCGTGACATCATTAGGGAACTCGAGATGGGACTGATAGAAGTCGCTATTGTTGGGCTCTTGTGGCTGTGGGCATCGAGGGCTATGAGCAAGCGTACGATTAGTTAGCTGTACATCATCGTGAATAAAATGTCTGTAATCCCACGTACCCATTTTGGGTCGCATAGAAGATATCTTCGGGCAACCGGTCGCGAAGAAACGAATGCTCCCATCGTGCGGGAACTTTCCCATAGGGAATGCCCCGGAATTCCTCAATGCCGGGGACCAGTGAGTTTCTCCCGACCAGGTATTGTTCATAGGAAGGAATCGTTCGGGTAGGAAGTATGATTTTGGGCAAATCACCATCAAGTTTCGTCGCCACGAGCGGCTGACCTTCTCGAGCAGCAGCCATGGCTTGAGTCTCGTGAAGCAAGCTATGAGGAGATTGCTAGTCAATTTGACTGCGGAACAGGTCAAATCATTTATAGACGAAGACAGGCTACCCGAGATCAGCTCGGAGATATTTAACTAACAGAAATACTCATCCATCAGCAGCCAATCGGCGAGAGATACGCAACACTAAATGGCGCTAAATCAGTCCGGTGAAGTTTATTCGGGGAATTTGGTGTGGGGGAATCGGCGAATTTCCACGCGGCTACAAATTTACCCCGATTATCCCCAAGGATTTACAAACCTAAACGAACAACCTGGGGGGACATGGAGTCGCGCTGCCAGCAATATAAAAGGGGTCTCCGCTTGCGAGCATAATGGCTCCCGATATCCCTTCATAATCTGCAGTCTTTGAATTGACTCCCCGTTCTCTTCTACTCTCTCTTAGTTTGTTACATTGGGACCTAATGGCTCAAATGTCAGCGGTCGCCTCTGTGCGCGCTGAATGGCGTGCTATCATCATCTGCCTATTCATTACAATTGCAGCCTTCCAATTTGGATTTGACTCTTCTTACTACTCCGGTATGTTCCAGATGGGGAGCCTGCTGGTGCATTTACTCACTGAATTTCCCTCGTCCAGGTATTCTGGCTATGGAGCCTTTCATCAAGGCCTATGGTCACTATGATACCACGACGGGCGGCTATATCCTGAGCTCGAGTATACAATCCCTGACGACTAGCATCATCAATGCCGGCGAGTTTGTGGGTGCTATTTCATCCTTCTTGATCGACAACAAATTTGGTCGTCGGGGAGGACTGTTCGTGTCAAGCGCCTTCGTGGTCATCGGCACAATCTTCCAGGTCGCTGCTGATAACTTGGGCTTGCTGATTACTGGAAGACTACTCCTAGGTGAATTATTCCTCTTGCGATTGATAAGTTCTTCCAAGCTAATGCATTCTTCCAGGCTACGCGGTGGGGCTGATTTCTTGCCTGGTACCTCTATACGTCGCGGACTGTGCTCCAGCCCGATTCCGCGGTGCCCTCGTGTCTCTGTATCAATTCAATATCGGACTCGGACTATTGCTCGGAGTCATAGTGGATAACTCCACCAAACATCGAAATGACAGCGGGGCGTACCGCATTCCAATGGCAGTGCAGCTGATTTTCCCGATCATTTTGGTTCCGGGTTTGCTCACCTTTGCGCCAGAGTCCCCCCGCTGGCTATTGTCCCGAGGGAAAACTGAAAAAGCAAGAGAGTCTCTTTTACGACTGCGGGGTGATCGCCCGGACCTTATTGAAAGTGAGATGGTGTACTTGACCGGTCTTGTTGAAGAAGAGCGGCGTGTCGAGGGCTCCTGGGGAGACTTGCTGAAGTGGAAAGTCGACGGCCGCAAAGCCTATCTTGGAATCTCACTTCAAGGTAAACAATTCTCCATTACCATTCACCTTGAGTACCACCGCATCTTACTAACATGAAGGCATAAAGCATGGCAACAAGGCTCTGGCATCAACTTTATCACAAGCTACGGCATCGTGTTCTTCAGTACCATTGGAATTACAAACTCATTCCTCGTCCAGATCGGTCTCTACTTGGTCGCAATGCCAGCAGTTTGGCTAAACCAATACTGCGTGGAGCGCTTCGGTCGTCGCCTGATGCTTCTCTTATCATGCGGTATGGTTTCTGCCGTGTTGCTGATCGTCGGAGGCGCTGGAACCGCGCCCACCAAGACTTTAGCACTGGACCGAACCATTGTAGGCATGGTCTACATCTTCATGGTAGTATTCAATCTTGCCCTGGGGCCCGCTGTCTGGGTTGTGACTTCGGAGATTTCCACTGGCCCGAACCGTGGCAAGTTGATGGCGACGTCGACTGCGACCAACTGGTTCTGCAGCTGGATGGTCACATTCACTTTCCCGTACTTGTTCAATGCGGATGCTGCCGGGCTCAGTGCCAGAGTTGGGTTTATTTATGGTTTCCTTATGGTTGCAGCAGCTGTCTGGGTGTTTTTCTTCCTCCCGGAAACATCTGGTCGGACGCTTGAGGAGATTCAGATTCTTTTTCAGAATGGCGTGCCAGCTCGTCAGTTCAAGTGTAAGTCGAGATAGCAAGTTGTCACTCTTCATATGACGTTGGTGGATAAAGAAAAGCTAATCATAGATTTGTTTAGCTTATCAAATCGACTCACCAACACCAACTACTTTGGAAGAGAAGGAAATGGCCTATGTTACCGAAGTAGATCATGTATAGGAGAATACATGTCGTCACTACGGATTTGAGGAACATGGATTGAGAAATGGGAGATCCGGCGAAATCACCTAGGCTCGTGCTCTGCACCCTGATCGTTTCGCCGGCTTCTTGCAGTTGGAACTGTATTTATTGAACTGTCTTTCTTTTCCGTCCTCTGTCTCAATTATTTGGGCACTTATGCATAAGTATTAAGTCAAGACAAGGATCGGACAAAGATCTTGTGTCTCGTGATGCCATGTTTGAAAAGCTAAGGTATGGAATGGGAGATCAAGTACAGAGTAGGTAAATAAAAAAATGGTAAATATAGACATAGAGAAGCTAATCAAGAGAGGGAATATATGTACGATAGAAGATGAAGACAGCAATAGACAATACATAACTCACTGACTCCTCCAATTCAGCGGAATTGACTCTTCCTCATCATCGACAACAACGACCATCCACACACCAACTTGTCCATTACTAGCATATAGCGGCGTGCAATGCACCCAGCGACTACGACCCTCGCTGTTATACCGGGTAACCCATTTGATGCGAGCGGTGACACTCTCACCTTGTTGCATCGCAGCCATGAGCTCTTCCTTCACGGCTGACGAGCTACCGATACGAGAGAAGAATGATGATTGGAGCATGCCGGGGATCTGGAGGGATGGTGAGGTGAAGAGGACGCGGAGGGAGGGGTAGGGTCGGACGAGAAGATACTACATAGGTCCGATTAGTATTGAGCAGGGATAGAAGCGCAGTGAAGGGTATCCGTGTATGTACTCACATTCTCATAAACACCCGTCAAGCCCCGGAAAAGCGGAGACTTCACATCCCGCAACCTGGTAGCCTCCAACTCACTATCTGTCGAACCACCGCGCAGAATCCAATGACGATTCGCGCGCGAAGAAGCCCGCGTGTTCAACGGCTGGAAGAGGTCACCACCATGCTCCTGTAACGCCGAAAGTTCCTTCGGACTGAACAGCTCGCACATCTGCCGGAACTCGTCTTTGTGTGGTGCGATGGGCATTTCTGCAACGCTTTCCTCGTCGGGGTCGCGGTAGCGTGATTGGAGTTCGATGAGAGACTCCATTTGTGCACGGTCTAGGGCGAGACCGGAGACGTCGATTTGGGCGCCGATGACGTATTTTACTCGGCCTTTGCTGTCGCAGAGGGGGGCGCATTGGAGGAGGTTCATGAATGGGGAGCCGTCGCGGCGACTATTGAGGATGGGAATTAGTATTGTGATGGAGATTAGATGGTGGGATGAAGCACGTACTAGTTTAGGAAGAGCTCGGAGTGGTGTCGCCCTGCACTCAACGCTTCTCGAATTCGACGGACGCTGTTGGGGTTTGTCTTGGGGCCTTGAAGGAATCGGCAGTTTCGTCCAAGGACGTAATCCATTCCGTATTGCGTTGTTCGGTGGAATTCTGTAAGTGATAAGTGTCGACCCGGAACTATGTTCTATGAGGGGGCGTACCTTGTGATGCGAAGATGATGGGATTATCCGGCCGTGATGGATCTGTCAAGCAGAACACTTCAGCCAGAGCATTTGAAGTCTCTCTGAACTTCATCGGTAAAGTCCCTCGAACGCGCTCTTCGACAATCTTGCTGGTAATGGTGATACACCTTGATGTGATGAATGCAGGAAGCTCTTCCGCCGTCAATGCATTGAGTCCATCTTCAACACGTTGTTCTAGGACCTTGTTCACTGTTACACCGACAGCCTCGTTGTCCCTTTGAAGAAGTTGAACAGCCGGTGGTGGGACATCAGTTGACAGACGGACTAGAGCATTGGCATATTCGAGCGCTTTCAATGCCTTAACCGCATTGAGATAGTATGTGAGAGTGGAAATAGAGCGTGGTCGCTCTTCAAGAAGAAACTCCCGAAATCTTGCAAGATATCGCGGGTTGTTCAGAATAGAAAGCATATGCTCGGTTCCAAACATTACATCCGAAAGACGCTCCAATTTATGAAGCGGCGCATCGACGCCGTCCCATGGAGCAATCAGATCATACGAAGCACCCTCTTCACTGACCGGGTTGAAGTCTTCTGCATGCTCGTAGGGATTGATTTCCTGGAGCAAAGGTAGCTCGTTGGTTGTGACATTGCGCCGCATGTTCTTAATCGAAGTTCGCGGCGTGGGATAGGCTTGTTCTTCGTAGGTTTGTTCGGGCACGACATTCTCTTCGGCGATAACATCGAGGCCCTTTGTTTGGCTTGGGGGGCGGGGGAAATCGTCGAGAATTTGATCATTTCTAATCCGGTCGATCAGTGGAAACCTCTTCCTCGTGGCTTAGTTCGCCTCTTACCGTGATGTTCTCCCCGATTCCGAGATCCATTCATGATACTCATCCGGAAGGGTGTCCGTCAGAGACCGCAATGACTCAGTGTCAAGGCCCGATAGGCCCTCATGAAGATCTGTTGTAAACGACATGATGAGCTCTGCAGGATGAAGATGCCAAAGAGAATGGACAAAAGACCGACAACTTCTTTTCTGCGATGGCCGTGCCATGCGTCGGATCTCACCCTGTCTTTAATACCTTCATCATCCTGTACTCACAGACACCAAGTACAGGGTGATGCATCAATTAATCGTCTTGAGTCCGTCCCCAGTTCATGTTTTACTGCACAACCTTGCAAACTGTGAAGCATTGACAGGGAAACGGCAGACACGAACGTCTACTCCATAAACACAGGTCACAATGGGGTTTAAAACCGATCGATCGATGCAATACAGCAACTGCCCACGAGATCGGTGTCGATCCCCGGGTGATGATGCAATTGTGCAGGGGAAAAGGACTGTCAAGGAGTCGACAGGGAGAAGTTGGCGCAAAGAACATTCTGCGAGCGGCGCCAGCTCCCGAGTCTATCGAAATTTGCGTTCGTACATTGAGGCTTGGTGGTACGGTGTTGACGAAGGTCATTGGTCGGGGAAGTTTGGACATGTCCATTGTTCAGCCATGCGGCAACGGGGACTGGGGTTACAATGGCGGGGATCAGATACAACAAAAGTACTATGTGAGTCCCGGGGAATTGGAAAATTCTTCATCGGCTGTTTGTTGCCCTTCTGTGGGAATCGATGAGAAATCCTCCGCGATCGTAATTGACCCGATATGGGTGTTTCAACCTGATCGAAGTATATAGATGCGCATATACAGTTATACACCCCCTACCTGATACACCTCGACCATACAGATCTTCGAATTCTCCCAGAGACAAGAGGGTCTGAGCGTCAACGCCCCTCAAAAGCCATGCAGTTGCGGTCTAGACTCTCCCATACCTCCAGGAACCGGCCTGCCTAGTCTTTGCAGTTGCATTGACCCCGTTTGCCTACTTCAATAGTAGTTCCCAGAGACCTGGGAACTGGTCCATATAGTTTGGCTTTGGCTTCGTATTTCGAGCCGCAACCGCCACCACATTGAACGCCCGTTCAGTAACTCTCGTTAGGTATACAATAGATAGCTTAATTGAACACTATTGTTGTGTTGTCAATTCTTACAGCGGGGCCTTTGTCTCACCTCATCTCCGGAAAAAGGAAATGCTTGGACAGGGGCTGCCGGTTGTAGAGACATTTTGGATGCCGAGTCACCGCCGGTTACACCGAAACTGGCATGAGAAAAGGGGGGAACACCCACTTGAACGAAGCTGAGATTTAATCTATACCCAATATTGATACTTTGGCACTGAACCAAATTTCTACTACTCCGTATATGTAGATACATATCCTGGTTAAGAATTGTGTGACGTCTCGGTCTCCCTACCGAACGAGTAAACTACGCTTCTAGAATGTGCAAGTACATCCATGCATACCGCGGTCAGACCTGTAAACGAGGATGTAGGAAATAATGCCAATGTACGAGTCATGATCATTCTTTCGGGTCTCTATACAATAAGTACGGAGTACTGTAGTCTAAATGTTGATGCTCGTGTTGTTAAGAGTGGTACTACTAGTAGTTGGTCCCATGGAACGCTAACAGCCTTATCGATAAGCCGATAAGCGAAAATTTTCGGGACGCGGAGATGCGACTGGCCGAGTTGACGAATTGTTTCTTCGTCTTTGACGCTCATTCACCATGCCTGAGAAGGTGCACACTTACTTTGGTGACTCGGATAATGAGTCCTCAAACCAGGCCCCCAAAGCTGTCCCAGAACCGACGGTAGTCGAGGATGCAGGCCGCAAGAAGAGGCGCAACAAGAAGCGGAAGCGCGACGAGCCCGCCGAGGAAGCCCAGGCACAGCGCGACAATGTGCCAGTGCAGGCTGAGAAGCCTGCTAAAGTTCCTGCGCCAGCCCGAGAGAAGACTGTTACAGTCCCTGCCGTGAAGGAACCCGAACACGAAGCCTCGACCGACCAGAGCTCCGCCCCGAAACCCAAGCCCAAGTCGCGACCTCCCAAGTCCTTCACCGATACCAAGACCAACTTCACCTCCCTCCGCGAAAAAGCCAATGCCCTCTACGAACTCCGCAAGAAACTCCCCATCTTTAACCACGCCGACGAGATCCGACAGAAGCTCCGCGACCAAGATGTCATGCTGTTGGTTGGTGAAACCGGTTCCGGAAAGAGTACCCAGATCCCGCAGTTCCTGGTGAACGAATTCTGGTGCCGACCGACGCCTGCAAAGATCCAACAAGAGGATGGGTCTGAGAAGTCCATCACGGTTGGTGGATGCATTGCGATTACACAGCCCCGTCGTGTCGCGGCGATTTCGCTGGCACGTCGTGTGGCCGAGGAAATGGGAACGCCGCTTGGATCTTCGTCGCCGGCTAGCAAGGTTGGCTACTCGGTGCGATTTGATACGTCTACGTCGCCTAGTACGCGGGTCAAGTTCTTGACTGAGGGAATGCTGCTACAGGAGATGTTGCATGATCCTTGGTTGACCAAGTATAGTGCAGTTGTGGTGGATGAGGTACACGAGCGCGGTATCAATGTTGATCTGGTCGCGGGGTTCCTCCGGAATTTGGTTTCTGGGAAGCGGGAGGGCCGGGGTGGTGTGCCACTTAAGGTGGTGGTCATGAGTGCTACGGCTGATATGGAGAGTCTAATGGGCTTCTTCCAAGAAGGATTTCAAGAGCAGGAGCAGGAGCAACAGCAGGGACAGAAGCAAACATCAAACGGGACTGAAAAGGGCGAGAACTCGGAGCAAAAATCAATGGCTATCTCGGCTTGTCATATCAAGGGTCGACAGTTCCCTGTTAAGACGATCTATTCGCCCGAGCCTGTCCACGATTTCGTGGACGCAGCTTTGAAGATTATCTTCCAGATCCACTACAAGGAACCTATGCCCGGTGATATCCTGGTGTTCCTTACGGGTCAAGAGACCGTGGAAAACCTGGAGAACTTGGTCAATGAGTATGCCATCGGCATGGACCCGTCATTACCCAAGATCCAAGTCCTGCCTCTCTTTGCAGCTCTTCCTCAAGCAGCCCAGCAGCGAGTCTTTGCTCCTGCTCCACCACGCACCCGCAAAGTCATTCTGGCTACGAATATTGCCGAAACCTCCGTCACCGTGTCTGGCGTGAGGTATGTGGTGGACTGCGGAAAGGCAAAGGTCAAGCAGTTCCGCACCCGCCTTGGACTGGACTCGCTGCTGGTAAAGCCCATTTCCAAGTCGGCCGCCATTCAGCGAAAGGGTCGTGCTGGTCGTGAGGCTCCTGGTCAATGTTTCCGGTTATATGCGGAGAAGGACTACTTGGCTCTTGATGAAACGAATACCCCAGAGATTCTCCGGTGCGATCTGACCCAGGCTTTGCTGAATATGAAGGCCCGCGGCGTAGATGATATCGTGCGGTTCCCTTTCTTGACGCGACCACCTCGTGAGGCTCTTGAGAAGGCCCTGCTTCAGCTATTGAATATCGACGCGCTTCAAGATGATGGTAGCATTAGTGATGTCGGTCTCCATCTCGCGAAGCTCCCTCTTTCGCCGACACTCGGACGAGTGCTATTGGCTGCCTCGGAGAATGGATATGACTGTTTACTGGATGTCATCGATATCATCTCCTGCCTCAGCGTCGAGAACATCTTCCTCAACACCACCTCTGAAGAAAAGAAAGAAGCAGCCGAGACAGCCCGACGCGATCTCTACCGGCGCGAGGGCGATCACCTGACGATGCTATCCACCGTCCGAGCCTACGCCGGCGAAAACGTGGACCGCAAAGTGTGGGCGGAGCGACATCTCGTCTCCCATCGGGCGATGCAATCCGTAATGGTAAGTCCTAGTTCAGCTGCTCATCCTCCGATCCGATCCCTCTCTCGGAAATGAGATAATTCACAAACCTAATCACCCAATCTAACACCTCATATTTCCAGGACGTCCGCAAACAACTCCGCTCCCAATGCCGACAAGCCAAAATGCTACCTCGCGAAGAAACAAACGGGCACTACCCCGATCCATCGCCCGATCTGATCCTGCAAAGCTTCTTGAGTGGTTTCGCGACCAACACGGCCCGGTTGGTCCCCGATGGCAGTTATCGGACTATTGTCGGAAATCAGACGGTCGCGATTCACCCGTCGAGTGTGCTGTTTGGCAAGAAGGTGGAGGCGATTTTGTATAATGAGTTTGTGTTTACGAATCGTAGTTATGCGCGTGGGGTGAGTGCGGTGCAGATGGATTGGGTTGGGGAAGCTTTGGCTGGGAGGTAGAAAGCTCAATGACCATGTTGTACTACTATGTACATATCGAGGGTACCGAGTGTGGACGGAGTATTATACCCATATGAATGAGCGATCCGAGATATCTACTACACTTTATCTATCATTGTTGGAGACTCCGTATAGATATAGATTTACCTGTCAACAGGAGCAATTAAGCACGGATAAGTTAGTTGGATGTCAATCATCTCAGTCGGACAGCGGGGAGATGGGGTGATCTACACCTGCTAAGTATACTTTAGGTAGGTAGTTATGCTTTTAGGTAGTTACTGTACATCCTTGCATCTCCCATCAGCGACCGGGCGTCGATCCTTTTCGCCACTGGAGACTTCCACGTCAGACACTTTAACACCTACTAGTAGTACTTGTAGTACTAGTACTAGTAGACAGTTCAAATACGGAGAAACCAAGGAGAAACAAGAAGATCTCCCTGGGTAAATCCGACTGGTCCCGTTCTCGTATGATTCACTTTTTGGTAACGGAGTATCCTGTACTTCGCTTATTATTATTATTCTTCTTCTTCTCAGGTCAGCTCTTCTCCTCCTGCCTGTCCAGTTAACTAGGGGGGAGAGTCGAGACTCGAAGTCACACGCGAGCAGTCACATTTAGACGGATCCAAGTGGATGAGAATTCCACGCTGGCATCTGATTTACTTTTTTTTCAAATCTTATTATGTGTAGTTATTTCTCTGAATTTGGTATTTTCCCGGTTCAAGATCCCAACATTATTATTTATTATTGTAACCCCAACTTCTGTCACATTTTAACTGGTGGTCCGATCTCGCAAGTTTGCATCATCCGACTCCACCGCCTTATCATTTCGGTGTCTGTTATCAACGCATCATCATCAATCATCATCATCAATCATCATCATCTTCTTCTTCACAACTCCCTCTCCCTTTCCATTAATAACCAGCTCTGGTTCTGGTTCTGGTTCCCTCTCCCCTTTCGTATATTCTTCTTTCCTTCCCCCCGTTCCCCCCTCCCTCTCAGTCGGATTCCCCCCTTCTGACCGCACTCGCGGTCTTTGGATTGCGGGGAAGAGATCCACTTATCCATTCCACCATCCACCGCTTATCTGGCTCTATCCTCCTCCTCCTAGCCATTATCTGATTCTACCACATCATGGCCTTCCGCGTGCCAGCCCAGGCACCACGCCGGAGAACCTCCTATTCAACCTCTCAACGACCTCCCCCTCTCGATCTCCCTCCTCCCACCCCGACACAGCAAGAAGACGATACCACGCAATGGGTGCTCTTCTCCCCGACCGCCCGCACGCACACGACCTCCACAGAGCGCACTCGCACCGTCGGAGCATCACGCCTGAGTGACTTTGGCTCGTTCGGCACTGCAACTCGATCTGCTGCGGGCCAGGAGGGCGAGGGGGAGGAAGAGGATGATGATGCGCTGGACGATCAGTTGGACGAGGACGGCACGGAGCTGGATAGCTTGGACGATGGGTTGCACGCCTTTCGTGCTCCATCGCTGACCCCCGCTTCCCCCTCGAGGGTTGATCAGGGGCCACCGGCTATGCTCCCGGCTCATGATGGGCTAGGGAGCTTCCAAGCGTCTAGCCAGTTGGCTCAGGAGCAGCTGTGGCAGCATGAGCAGTATAACCCGCAACGGCGGGAGCAGGCGCTGCCCAGACATCGCCGACGTTCTAGTGTCCAGCGACACTTGGATACGGTGAACGAACAGGAGGCCCATGTTGAGCGGGATCGGTGGCAGAGGATCGAGCAATGGCGGATGGATCAGAGTCGGGCACTTTTGCAGGAGATCGAGCGTGAGACTCGTCGACATCGGTCCAGTCGTGCGAGTGTGTCTACCATCCCGCGCTCCGTGGACTATGCCTCTCCTCCTACGATCCCAGAGACTCCCGCCGAGGTCGCTGCTCCCGTCGAGGCCGACGCGGAGATGGACGAGTCGCTCTGGCGTCGTATCACACGCAAGGTCATCCAAGATTTGATCGGGATCGATGACTCCCTGCTCTCCGTCATTCTCGGCGAGTCCCTGCCGCTAGACGCGCAAACCGCTGAGATTGACTTACCGGAGCTGGATATGGAAACCGTGCTGGCACGTGAACCTGAGCCTTCGAATGTCGACGCGCCTCTCTGGCAGACACGGGTTCTCCAGAGAATCGCCCACGAGCTGGGTATTTTGGTACACCAGCTCTGCGAGCACCCCGGCGCTTTTACCTCATACTACCAAATGACCAAGGACATCTCGAGTGAATATGCAGGCATGTCACTCAACCGTCTCGCCGACAGTACTACCTCCGTACGACCCTCCGAACCCGCCGCTCAAACCTCAGCGGAAACCACTGCCTCCGACTCCATGCTCTCCCCACACTTCACCCCGACCATCCGCGACCCGAACCGTGAACACGAAGCACAATGGGGTATCGAAGACGACGATCCCACCGGAGAACCCGTCTCCGAATCAACCCGTCTCCAACAGGAACAAGAGTACTGGGAACGCGGTCTAGACGTAATGATGGTATTCCGGTACCTTCGCACCCGCTTCAGTCGCCGCGGATACATGTCCAGCGAAAAGTACACCGCAACACCCACCCCACGCCATAACCAGGATGCATCGCGCCGCGCCGCGATCATCCGCCAACATCACCCCCTCGTTGCTCGTGCGCACTCCCGCTCGCAAACTCAGACCCGTCGCCCGTCCCAGCTTTCCGGTGTCTCTGGTCCTGCGGGTGTCTCGTCGCCGCTGGTCCGGCCTCACCTGCGCAGACCGAGCTCCAGCTGCGCTAGTCAGAGCAAGCTCTCGGCTATCTCGAGCCGGAGGACTCTGACAGGCTCGAGTAGGAATTACTGGGATATCGGCGGGTCTGTGGAGAGTAGTAGTGCGATTGGCGTTGGAGCTGGACTCGGTACGTGGGGTGAAGCATGATCTGACACCCTCCTCTGCATTTGCATGTCTTCTTTTTCTTTTTCTTTTTCTTTTTCTTTTTCTTTTTCTTTTTCTTTTTCTTTTTCCTTTTCCTTTTCCTTTTCGTTTCGATCTTCTCGGTCCAGAGTGTTTTGAGTTTGGAGTTGGTGGGTGGTTGGTAGTTGGATATACATAATCTCAGAAACGACATACATGTGACGGCGATGTGGGTGAATACTTTTTTTTTTCTTCTTTGGATTTTGGATATTTGCGGTTTCGCTACATCTCAAGACTTGTTTATAGGATTTGGCTTGTGGTGTTCTTTGTTTATTTTGGTTTATTTCAGGGCTTGGGTATCTTCGTCTCTTTTCTTCTATATTCATCTTGCATGCATATTACCATCTGATATACGTTGACTCGGGGGGCGTTATTTACATTTTCAACTCTTGACAACCATGCACCTTTATACGCACAAATTAACTCAAATCATCATTTACTCAGGACTTAAATCACAATCCATAATTACAGTATTAGGGATGTTCCAAAACGATTCGTCGACCAGGCAATATGATAAAATAGTGATGATATGAAAGTCAATGATCTATCTTGAAAAATTGAAAGGAGAAACAAAACTAATAGAATCTAGACGTACTTGACCTAGAATCTGTCCCAATCAACAATCAAACTTCACCCCAAAATCCCTCAACCCATTCTTCCACCCCTTCTTCCCGGGCGTCAAACCCTGCGCCCTATACTTACAAGTCGGACTCATCTCATCATCCTTCCCACTAAAACATGTAACAAGCCACTTCAACGGCCCCTGAATATCAACCGTATTCTTTGCATCCCTACCCGCCCGATTCGTCTTCTCCGTATACGGCCTTGCCGTTTGATGGGAATCTTTGGCCCTTGGCTTTATTCAGATATTCTGTTATTTGATCAGCTTAGATTCTTGTGAGATATTCCTAGAGATACTGACGTGGGAAGACCTTGGCCTCTTTGAGGACTTTAAGGGAATCTCGTTAGCAGGGTAATATTAGCAGTTTCATCGGACGAAGGCTCACTATCATTCATTCCACACCACTGCCGACCCCAGCCCAAGAACGAATGTCAAACTATCCAGGATGATCTTGAGAGTCTTTTCATCGGTAGTATCCTTTCTCTCCGCAAAGGATTGTACAAAGTTTGACATGTCGCCTTGAGAAATGACCTGGTTGGTGATAACAGAGTCTCACACGGTTATGATAGCTTAAATACTGTCAATTGAAATTTTGCTTCACCACATTTGACGGTCAGACCTGATGGAGATACGAGAAAGAACTCAGAATATACTCGGCAGCAGCGGGGAACTGATTCTTGCCACACTCCGGAGGAGCACAAGGAGCATCATGCACAGAGCATTGGGGATCGGTGTTAATACTGAAAGCATTCCACAAGTATGAGTCCAGTCTGACGGGTCCTCCACTACCGGCCTTGTTCTCGTCTTTATCGCGGTACGTTTTGAAGTCGTTGAAGAACTGATTCCAAGCCGCTGTCACGAAAGATCAAACTTTAGCATCATATTGATGTTGGAATGGTGGAGGCAACTTACTGGGTACCTTGGCTACATTCCACTTATCCATGAACGTTCCACTTGTTATACCGGTATCCTTCCCATTGCATGGAATATTCACCCAGTCGTCCGAGTGCTGGAAGCGCCAGAAGCTGGTGCTTGTAGCACTTGTTTCGGTTGTATGGGATTTGGTCGACGTAGTGGTTTTCGAGTTTGGTTTCTTGTCAACAACCTTTACGGTTGTTGTCGAGCCTGGATGCGCAACCTCCAGTGCGATGGGGTTTGCTCCAACCAGTACAAGTAGGACTGGCCAAAGCAGAATGTAGGCTGCCTTCATTGCCGGGTTGGGGAGATTCAATGAAAGATGTGAGAAAGAGGCGACCTGATAAGACGTAGGTCGTAGTGTCGATTCTCTTGATATGGAAGCCAGCTGCCCTGTCTCCTCCGTATAGACGTGAGATATTTACATCGATACTTTATAGTTCTAGAAAACAACCGACAGTTCATGCATCTCATTAGCATGGCCCGAGGATCGTGGCCCCAGTAGAAACGGGACAGCCCCCGTATTCATCAAATCCTTCTCTCGAATCCTACGAGTCATCTGCATGTATTGCAGGCTTCAGAATATCAAACAAGGCGTTCTCGGATGATACTCTGTATATTGATTATGTAGATATCAGGTGTAATTGAACTATGAACTGGTCAGTAGCCCTGCCAAGTATAGCGATGATCGACATCTGGTGGCGTCGAAGCCATGGGGCCGAAACTTTGAAACAGTTCCTGGTTGGCCCCATCAAAGGTACAAGCAAATTGAAGCACCATCTTGGCCCATGTGCAGCCCCAATCATCGTCGATGCACTGCCGGCCCCCGGATAGGCGCCCAGGGGAGATCTGCAGGGAGTCAGGGACAGCCTCACACAAAGAAGCAAACAGAACACACGTGCGACCATCCAATCCTTGAGGACCGCTCCAGTTTTGGCCCCCGGGTTTTGACGGCAGGGATGTTTTCCAAATGGACCAGGCGATGATATCACTGGTTTGTTCTGGCTTTTAGTAGTCAAAAGTGCGAAGATTCCCACTTGCTGCCGCTTCTCAGATTCAATTTCCACCCCACGAGAGCCTGAGGCCGACCAAGTCGTCGTCGCCCACTCTGAATGATTTGCCAATCCCCATGTGGATGGCGCTGATGGCGGTTTCTGCATTGTTCTTCACTGCATGATTTGGAGTTAGCCCTGTTGATTCTCTCAATCCTAGGATCTCTGATCATGAGAGGATTAGAATTGCTAGGAGATGATAAGCGACTGTACTTCCTTCATTCCTGTGATATGTCATTACGAATATTGTTTTATATTATGTCTATTCGAGCTGTTATCTACATCAAGCCCCTGGTATCTAGACTCAAACCAGCACTTACGCAGAGCATATCCTAGTGACTAGTATCAGAGAGATGTGGTCGACTTTGTCATCTCAGACCTCTCCTTCCCGGGGACATTCTTCGTTCTTCGTACAGCGACAAAGTTCATGCTAAGCAGCAACACATCAACTCAAGCATTTGATGGTTGATGGATGCTAAGAGCAGTTTACTGTTGGCATTTGTGTATAGTTGGAAGCAACCAATAAGAGTCCAGCATTTCAGCAATAAGCGCCACCAGATCGGCTAAACAGCATCATTGCAAGATCATTGGATGATACTATTACCGTTTTCTGGTTAGCTTACTGAGTACAAGTGAAGACCAATCAGAATGTGATTTGATCAAATAATTGATTAAGCTGACGAGCAAAGACCAGTCGTGGCGCCTGCGAATCGCCGTTTCTGGCCGAGTGACCTCACCACCTTCTCTGTCTCCTCACCCGTTGCAGCGAGATCAACCACATCATCAACCACTCACATCGGAGCTTCTCCCCGCATTCCAACCATGTCGCCAAATCATGTCGTGGGTAGAATAATCAGCCTTCACCCTCGCTTCCGGCCAGTGTCTTGCGAGACTCTACTTTATCACCGCAGGCAGAGCGTGGCATAACCATGCGCAGTCTTGGACCGTCCGCATTGACCTGCTTAAACACTGTGCTTCGAGGTACAATCCGACCAAAACCTCAAGTATACTCACAGAAAGCGACTTCTCTTGTTATTAACATAAGCTCTCGAGCTTTCTCCGCGCGATTGAACCCACGAAGCCGTGTCTTAACCCGCCCCATCCCTTGCCCGCTTCATCCCACATTACCCAAGGCCACCATGAGCACCCATCGCGTGGCAATCGAATCTCAGCGTGTCGATGCACCGCTCACCTCGTCAGCGACCTTTCTAGTCCTATCGGCAACCAACAAACCTGACTCCATCAAGACTATCCGGTCCGTTCTCGCTGGACTAGACGGTCTCGCCAAGAATGTCTCTATTCGCGACTTGAATGTCCAATTTGCTTGCACAGTCGGCATTGGCAGTGATATCTGGGATCAGCTGACGGGTTTACCCAGACCTGCAGAGCTCCAGCCGTTCAAGGAGATCAAGGGCGACAAGCACACGGCCGTTTCAACGCCCGGCGATCTGTTGTTCCACATCCGATCAGAACGACGGGATATCTGCTTCGAGTTTGAGAGACAATTGATGGATCAACTTGGTGATTCAGTGTCTCTAGTTGACGAGACAGTCGGGTTCCGATACTTTGACGTCCGCGACCTTCTCGGCTTCGTGGATGGAACAGCCAACCCCATTGGACCGGCGGTGCCTGAATCCATCCTTGTCGCAGAGGAAGATACATCCGCTCAAGGAGGTAGTTACATCGTGATTCAGAAGTACGTGCACGATCTGGAGTCCTGGAAGTCTCTGCCAACAGAGATGCAGGAAAAGATCATTGGGCGGACCAAGATTGATAATGTGGAACTTGACGATGCCGAGTCGGGACAGCGATCGCATAAGACCCTCAACACAATTGAAGATGAGAATGGCAATGAACATGATATCTTGCGTGATAACATGCCATTTGGATCGCCTGGTTCTGGGGAGTTTGGCACGTACTTTATTGGTTATACGCGCCGGCTGTGGGTTATTGAGAAGATGTTGGAGCGTATGTTTGTTGGACATCCTCCTGGACTACATGATCGAATTCTGGATTTCTCTACTCCATTGACTGGAACTACTTTCTTTGCGCCGTCTGCGAGTCTACTGGCCAGCCTTGACTCGGATTGAAACCCCAGTCTATCCATATTGCACATCATCAGAACTTACAAAAGTCACAATACACCTCTGCATATGCTGAATCTCCACTTACCTACAAGTTCAATCTAGGCTGAGGCCACTCGCACGCCAAGTTGCGCTCTCATACGACATACTATTCTATTTTCAGATATAGTGGAGAACAGGTACACTAATCCTTAACATCTAGACTGGAAAAAACCGCTTTACCATATAAATGTGCATGCTTTAAATCTACCTTCCATGAAAGATCTTTCTAAACGTCTTTTGAATAGTCTTTTTAGAAAGCTAAAGTAGAAGCCTTAGCAGGTATTGTGAGGATATCTAGGTACTCGATGTACCTGTTATCCACCATATCCGAAAATAGAATAGTCTGACGTGCGAAAGCACAAGTTGGCGTGCAAGTAGCCTCAGCCTCAATCTAATCCAAAGCCTGCACAACCTTCGCCCAGTCCCCAAACCCATACGGCCCAGGCACATTCTTCCCATCAAAGAGACTCGCCAACACGACACGATCCGACTGCTCACCCTCCCACGGCTCTCTCCCATGCTGCGCAATCACATTATCATAAACCAACACATCCCCCTTCTGCCACTTATGCAACACACGAATCTCATCCGTAATCTTCGCCAAATGCTCCAAGTACTTCTCCGGTATAACACTCCCATCCCCATAAATCTGCTGCGTGACATTCTTCCTCCCACTCGAGTTCACTTGGTTCATCTTCCAATACGACGCCAGTCCCGTAAACAGTGTAGGCAAATTAGTTTCCTGCTGCGTCCTAATCACGGGAAGTCGATGCGTCAAAACAAGCCCGTCATCCGTCCACTCCCACGTGGTATACTTCCCACGTCCATACCGCGCAATCTGTACTTCTATCTTGGATCGCTTGGTCTCTTCCGAATCTCCATCAACAATATCCTTACCAAAGGCTTGTCTAAGTGTCGAGCCACTCTGATATTGCTTCTCATACTTGTACGTAATACGACTCAGGATTCCCTTCTCCGCAAGCTCAGCAATAAACTCGGGAATCTCCCGCTGCGCACGGTGAAGCAACTCCAGCGAAGAAGAAATAAGCGACTCGCCGCCCTTTTTGGGGACATGATGTCCATAAAATAAGATATACTCCGGAGAATGGGGTACCCGCGGGGACTCGTTGTGATTGTATATGAGAACCTCCTTGGGCGCTTCATTCGCGGGTGCCACGTTCGGTGCGAGAAGTGGTCTGTCCACGACTATACCGATGATCTCGTGTGGTTTGTATCCAAAGGAATGGGCGAATTTGCTAAAGTCCTCGGCGTTGTGGATGGGAAGACCGCGGAAGAGGAGGGTGCCGTGGCGGGCGAGCTTTTTGGTTAATGTCCCATCTCGTTCTTGGAGGGATTTGATGGTTTCCACGATAGTGTCCAGGCTGGGAGTTTGAGATTCTTCTGTGAGTCGGAGGGCGAAAGGGATCACGGTATTTTTGGGATGAGGGGGTCCCAGTATGCGCTGGTTAGACGCAGGTAGCTCGAAGGGTCGAAGGGTTCGAAGAAGACGATGGATGAGTCTGTGTCGCTGATTTGCAGCTTTTCGATAATTAGGTGATCTGTAGCAGTCGCCACGTTTTTCCACTCAGTTTGAATGAACTATTATTTATGGAATATGTGGTTGTTCAAAACAGGACGATGATTGTCGGACCACCCGACTTAAATACACGCATGATCCTAGTAAAAGAGGAGAAACCCCTCCTCATCTGCACCAAAATGACGACAATTTTATCGGACCATAAATGCCGAACGCTATAGCCTCGTATTCCTCTTGTCTAGCTCATATATCCCGTGCCTAGAAATTGTTGTATGCCAAGATAACTCCCGAGGCTATGGGTTGATTGTGCCATTCCGACGTGGACATGCGTGCTTGCGAAGAGAACAGTTCTAAAATCGGCAATATACCGAGTATATCGAACAATATGTCAGATCCTGGTCGCATATTTAAACCCGCGATTTCATTCCGGCAGTTCCTAATCACTCTGGCCATATTTCGTGCAAGCCGTTATACCCATCATGACTATTCCCTGCAAGGTCGATCCTGGTATACAAATCAATATCTCAACAATTCCCGTGGACAAACCAAACACTCCCCAAAATGCATCTCGACACCCTTTTTACGAAGCACACTCTTTCAAATCCTAATCGTCGGCCTTTGCGCTTTCTGTGCCCCGGGAATATGGAGCGCCATGAACGGCCTCGGAGTAGGCGGGTCCTAAAGTCCCGACCTGGTCAACGCCGCGAACGCCCTACTCTACGCCTTCATGACCGTGACATGTTTTGCGGGGCCGTGGATTACCAACATCATCGCTTTTCGCTGGACTCTTGCACTTGGGTCAATTGGGTATCCGCTTTACGCAGCAGGGTTGTACCTGAACAATCGCACCGGTGCAACCTGGCTTGTGTGCCTGGGCTCTGTGACATGTGGTCTCAGCGCGGGATTTTTCTGGAGTGTTGAAGGTAATATTGCAACTGGATACCCTGAGCAACATAAACGGGGTCGGTATATCGCGACGTGGTTTATGTTTCGCAATTTCGGTAATATCATCGGTGGTGCTGTTTCGCTCGGCATCAACCATAGGGTTAATCATCCTGGTAAAGTTGGGTATCAGACGTATCTTGCTTTCATCGCGATTCAATGTTTAGGTCTTGTGTTTGGATTGTTTCTTTCTAATCCGGAGAAAGTGCAAAGAGATGATAATACCAAGATTGAAGCACCTTGCGGCATTCACTGGAAAGGAGAGGCTAAGACCATGTGGCGATTGCTGAGAAGCAAGTCCATCTTACTTCTCGTGCTACAATTCTGGTACTTTGGATGGATCCAAGCCTACCCCGGTACATATCTTGCCACTTACTTCACTGTACGATCCCGGGCACTTGGTAGCTTCATGTCTGTCGTAGTCGGCACCCTAGCAACCTGGCTCGGCGGCTCCCTCGTCGACCTCCCATGGCTGAAAAGTCGCAAGCATCGCACCATTATCACATTCATCCTCATTGCGCTCCTGAACAGTGCAACGTGGATCTGGGCTGTGATCATCCAATATGAATACAGACATACCAACCCCGTCTTGGACTGGGGCGACTAGCGTGCTTTCGGTCGTGGTTTCGGGCTCTACCTTTTCGAGCGGATCAGTCTCGGCTTGGTCAAGAACTATATTTACTGGTGCATCAGTAATCTTTCGGACTCTCCGGGTGATCAAATCAGATACAGTTCGCTGCTCAGGGGAATTGAGACGGCAGGTGTTGCTATGGGATATGGCGTCCAAGCTGTGCCTACTGCATTGATTGCGACGGCGAGCATCAATTTTGGGCTGTGGTTTTTGGCTTTGCCGTTTAGTTACTACGCTACTTTACAGGTTGTGCGCAAGTTTGATAGCCTGGCACGGAAGTCTACTGGTTCGCAAAGCGAGGAGGAGGGTGTTATGGCAGCCGTTGCTAATTAAGTCGACAAGTATACCTTTATCAAGATTAATGGTCTAGTTGATCGAGTTAGCATCCAGTTACATCAAGAGACAAAATACACTGTTGTAGCAATTCTTGAATGGAGATCAAGTAACATTATGACTTTCGTCGACATGTGCGTAGCTACCTAAATACTGACCAGCATATCAGAGCAGAATTCACCATTTTCCATTGTCATTTTGTCGAGAGGATTTTCAGTATCTTGTCGTGTACTTTTCATTCTCAATTATGGTTTATCTTCTACCCAAAATGGAAAATATTGTCCAGATCTAGATCTCACCCCCGGGTCTCGGAGCAGTCATAGAAATCGCCATATTACAGCAAATTGCTGACATGGACTAGCGTTCCAGCGCTTCGCTATCATGCTCCGAATGATTCTATGCACGGAGCAACGAATTCTATATCTGACATCCCTGCTTCATCTTGATTTTGAATATTCATCTCCTACCCTTGGTATAAGTGACGAAGGCTAGCTGGATTTTTGCCTTGACGAAATAACCCTACTTAAATGTTGTTGGCTTCGTCCTGCTTCATGTTTATCGCTTCCTGGTCTACTCCTTGATGACGTGATGCTTAAGCGCGACGCCCTACATCCGTCAAAGTAAATCTATATGCCACCCGAATACGAGTCTCGAATGCCGAGCCCCACTTTCAATTGCTCTTCGCATAAATGACCCGATGTGGGCAAGCACGGTGGTGTGCTTTGGTGAAGCGGCCGTTGGCTGATATCTCCTTCCAGGTATAAAGCAGAATTTCGAGCTCATCAAGTTCAATCCAAGGCAAAGATAATACAATCACGAATGTGTCTGTTGTACCAGAAGCACATGACGGCAGCGAGCCTCTCCGTGACATCTCCGGTGTTATTATCGAGGATGGTCTTCGGAGAGGTCGGAAGGGTCGTCAGTTTGTGATTATTGTATTGGATAGTATCATTGGACCTGGATGTTTTTATGGCCTGGGTTATGGAATCTATGAAACTGGCCCGTTGGGGTTACTTATTGGATTCTCCGTCGTTGGTAAGTGAGGGAGTGCCGAATATGTGAACTGAAGCTAATCCGGCCACAGGAGCCTCCATGTGGATATTGATGCAGAGTATTGGTGAAGTCGCTACGCTGTTTCCCGTGCACGGTGGATTTGTCGAGGTGAGACCAGATACAGAGATGCCATTGTTCAATTGTTTCTCTGATGATTTCTCTCTCTCGCAACATTGTGACCGATTCGTGGATCTAGCACTTAGTTTTGCTGTGTCATGGCTATACTACTTCATGTGAAGCGGAGCGTCTTTCTAGCATCAGGTGCGTAAGAAATTCCAGTCCCCGACACATCGAGAAAAGCTAATAAACTACCAGACTGGAACAACGCAACCGTCTTCCTTCGATTCTGGATCCCCGAGACAGCCGTAGCTGTCTGGGCTGGGTATATCCTCATCTTCATCTTCTTCCCTATACTTACAACCATGGGTGTCAACTTCTACGGAGAGATAGAGTACTATTTCGGCATTTTCAAGTTCCTCTCACTGATTGTGCTGTTCTTCATCTCTATCCTCGCCAATGTTGGTGCTTTTGGAAATGAATATGTGGGATTTCGATACTGGAAAGAACCTTAGGGTATGTCATGTCATCTTGTCAAGAGGTATTTGCTCCGGAAAGGAACTAACACATTAGAACGTCCCAAGCCCTATTCAGAATGGTGTAAATGGCCTTCGGCCAGGTCTTGTCATGGCAACTGCATACTATGTTGGAACTGAGATCGTGTCTGTGGCAGCAGGCGAGTCTAAAAACCCTCAGCGCGACGTCCCTAGAGGAAGTCCGGGATAACCAACTGCAGCATCCAAGCACAGAAAATACTGACAATATATCAAGGCTACGAACTCCATCCTCTATCGCATCCTCGTCGTGTTCATTGGCATGTCCTCTTTCCAATGCCTAATCTGCCCATCTACATCAGATGACTTAGTCCACCCAGGATCCAAAATGGCCTCTTCTCCATTTACCATCGGGTTCACTCTTGCCGGATGGAAATAATCGGCCCAATTTGTGAACGCTATAATTCTCATTGCATTCGTGTCGGCAGCTAATGGAGTCGTGTATATCCAATCTCGAACCTTATACTCGCTAGCCTTGAAACGCAAAGCTCCCTCGTTCTTCGCAATAACAACCGCCAGAGGAGGTATATTCCCACTCAATTTTTCTCCTCCTGGATCTGTGATACAATGACTGACGACGCTTTCAGTTCCATACGTGGCTATCCTTTTCTCAAATATGTGGGGCTTCCTCGGTCTAATGTCCCTGCAAACAACCGCGGGCAGCCTCTTCTCCTACTTCACCTCCTTCGGGGGTACAGCGGCCTGCGTTGCCTGGGCTGTGATTGATTACATTCGTGCAGCTCCGAATGCGTGCAGCTGTAAAAATAAACAACATTGATGTCAAAACGTTGCCTTTTACAGCACCCGGTCATATCTCGATCTACTGGGGCAATTTCCTTTTCAATATTTTCCAGTTGTTGATTCAGGGTTTCACGGTCTTTGAGACTCCTTTCAACTATCAGTCATTTATTGCGTCTTATATTAGCATTTTGGTGTTCATTTTGATTTTTTGGGGGCATAAGTGGTGGTTTAAGACTAAGTGGTAAGTCGACTTTCCTACTGTGGAATTGATTTAAGGTTGGCTGAGAACTTACCCCTCGACTTTTGTTTACAGGGTGCCCCTTGATAGCTTGACTTTTCAGGGAGACTTCAACAATCCACTGAAGAGGAGGACAATGTGCAGAAGAGATTGTGGGGTCATAAAGTTCTGGAGGTGTTGAAGGGTTAGTTGAAATAACCGGGAGTGAATACTCTCTCTATCTGGTCAATGTATTTTTCACGCTACAGCTTGATTGAATCGTTTCTAATCCATCTAAATTCAAGAGCATAAACAGCCTATCGTTGTTTATCGATAACAATCCCATTTCCCATTTCAAGGGGTCTGGTCTGGGCATGTAGTAGCCGCTACATTCCTCGCCGGCGATCCCATACCACCACTCATCTCCCGGGTATCAACTCTTGTTTACTCTACCATACCATGCCCCAATAATGTTCATTCGAGAAAAGTATTTATCTCTGAAGAACTTACCCTTGTACCGCTTTTCATACCCCCATCTTAATTAATCCCTGACTCTACCCTAATACCTCTCCAAATCTATCCCTCAAAATGAAGCTCTCTATCTTCCTTCCACTGGCGGCCTTCTTGTCCATGACCGTCGCCGAGATCGCAATTATTAATGACGATGCTAGTCCCTGCTTGGTACATTCTCTCAATTGAAACAATGAAGAACATTGGGTCCTAACACCGCGCAGAACCAATGTCTGACAGAGGGTGCAGCTGTCGCTGGGTGCATCTCCCAGTATGACACGGCGTGTACTTGCACAAGCCCTGCGTTCAAGGATACGGTGCAGGTGTGTTTGAAGGATGCTTGTACGGCGGAGGATGCGGAAGGTATGATCAAGCTACACCAGACAAAATGGGCGAAGATCACTGGCTAATATGATTTGATCGTTGATAGACGCGCTAGAGCTTCATGAAGAGCGTTGTGGAACGCCGCTGAGCGAGAGGAGTTGATTGTTTACGGTCTTAATTCGGCACATAAGGTGATTACTTGAGAGATATTGGATAAAATGTTTATTAAATAATCTGCCCTCTTTGAAGTATAATCTGGTTTGTAGAGTAATGTAAAGGAAACCTCAACCTAAAGCTTAGTTTGGTTGTTGGGTGTGTCGTGTAGTGCTCCCGACCAAGGGACTCTACTCTACCAGAGACCCCACGGCCTTCGACAAATCGACCTGTCCAGTAGCTACCAGCCTAGGCTCTAGAGGGGCCGATGTCTTGTTGCGGGACAGGCTATAAACGCCTTGGACAAAGCTAATCAACCTGAAGTGGAGTCGTCCAAGTGTGGGATCAGACATACACACAATAGATCACCGTTCAAGTTACAGAATGGACACCATCCACTACAACATACGGGAGAACAACTTTTAAACCCATGGAATAAACTCCATTCGCACGAGACTGAAAGATATCAAGCTAGGTAGGTCGAGGAAAAGGAACATTTGTAACAGGCAGGAAAGAGGAAGGTTTTAAGAGTAACATCCGAACTTCAAATTTTTTTCGTTCTTCAATTCATATTCTGGATCAAACCCAAACAACCTCCATCTAAGCCTGAGACAGGTTCTCATAGGCGTCGGGGAAGCGGCGCATGTTCTCCTCGATCAGACCGTGGCCACGGAGGAACTGGACGTAGGCACCATCCTGCTTGAGCTTGCCCTCCTGGCGGAGCTGGACGTAGTCCTCACGGCGAACGGGGGTGAAGCCCCAGTTCTTGGAGACAATGAGCTTTTGGCGGCCAGGGAACTTGTACATGGCACGGCGGAGAGCCTCAAGGGCGGTGGCACGGTGAGCGTCACGGGTGCGGACGGACAGAATGATCTGGCCAATGTTCACACGGGCGACGGTACCCTGGGGCTTACCGAAGGCACCACGCATACCGGTCTGCAGACGATCGGCACCGGCGCACGACAGCATCTTGTTGATACGGATGACGTGGAAGGGGTGGACACGCACACGCATGTGGAAACCTTCCTTACCGGCGATCTTCACAAGGTACCTAAACGAAGAGGGTTAGAATGTGGTTGTTTTGAAAGTGGTACGAGTTCGTTCTCGGGGTTGAAAGCGAGGTGTCGAGTGAATGGGCAGGATGGAGATAGAGAAAACGTACTTGTTGGCGCAAATACGGGCGGCCTCAAGAGCCTCGGACGACAGCTGCTCGTACTCATTGGAGACCATGTGCACACAGGTGGGGAAGTCGTCAACGTTGGCCTTCTTACGGCCCAGATCGAAGATGCGGATCTTGGGGTCGGGAACACCACGGTTGAAGCGCGACTTGGGGTACGGCTAGAGATGAGGAGAGGATGTCAGTGAACCGATCTTTTGCCAAGCCATGCAGAGTTTCATCATTCTCCATTTCGAGAAGCTCGGAATTTCTCCCAAATTTCTCAGATCCAGTCCCAGTAACAGATATTTCCCGTCATTCAGCATCTCCCGGTGCTCTCGTTGACGATCGCGAGGGGTGATGCCTCATGCGCGTATCTTCCCCCACAACCGAGCCGCACACAAAAAAATGATCGAAGAACTCGAAATCGGAATCGGCAACGCACCTTGTTCTTGCAGTAGCGGTAGCAGCGGGCGGGACGGCGAGCCATTGTGAGTGCTGGAAATTGGCGAAAATGCACTTCCTGCGAACTGGGTTGTTGGATGTCGTTGGGTGTCGAGGGATCGAAGGGGAAAAAGAAGGGAAAACGGGCGGGTCACGGGATTGTTTGATTTCCAAGCAGCAAAGTGGCGAAGCCCTAAGCCCTAGTGAGCGGGCCAATCAGAGTGTAGTATGACGGATCCACTTTGCGTGCTCATAGCCGGTTCGGGTTACTTTGTTACTCCATAGTCGAGTCAGAGTGACTCTTGAAGATGATCAGCAAGTATGATAGGACGAGAGCAATTGTACTTCGTATGATAATATGTGAGGGATATGCTCATTGGGGCTATGCGTCACTTCTAGTGCTTACGATATGACTCGACGAAGTACACTCGGCTTATAAATCTCCCCGATGACTACAATCTCCGTCGGTCTTCCTACTGATTAATCAGGTCAAAGAGATAGAGTACTTTGTACTCGTGCACTGGATCGGTAAATGCCCGTTGGTTGGCAGGTTTTTCGAGCTCGCATAGTTCATCTAAACCACAAAGCCCTCTATGGAACCTCCTCATGACAGTCACACGCAATTCAGAAACCCATTTGCTCGCTGATTCGCTACAAATGCCCGATTCAGGCGATGATCGTCCATAGCACTGCCTGCTGCTTAGAGCGCTCTGTCTGGAGTTCGCCGTCTCCAGTCGGCCATCCACATTGCTGGGTCCGCCGATGGGTTCTGTAGGATTTATGATATCTCTCCTCAACTTCGTGAACTCAGTGCACGGCCCTTATGGCAGACAGCGACATGCACTAGGGTAACAAAATTGAAGAGAGAGAAAACAAATTCTCCAGAAACTATTGGCGGACCCAGCAATATGGATGGGCCGCGATTTCTCTGCAAGGCATTCACCACACGCCATTCCAACAACATTCACAGACATCCGCCTCCCCCACTCCACTTCCCAAAGACTGCCCATTTACTGGGTGCCAGTGAGGATATCAGAGTCACCGGCATCGAGGATGGCCATAGTGGCGCAACGGAACAGCTTACCGCAGGCGGTACCAAGCTCGATCTATGAGTGGGTATTAGTAAATCGATCCTGTCGCGCCACACAATAACTTGCGGAACTGTCGCAATGCTTTCGTAGGTCGACTCACGTTGTTGCCGGAGAAGTGGTGGACAGGAGTCTTGGCCAGCATGGCGTAGTACTCCAGCTCCGACTTGCGGAGAGGGGGGGTGTTGGCAGCGATGATGACCAGCTTGGCCTTGCCCGAGCGCAGAGTCTTCATGGTAGACTTGGCACCCAGGGTGACTTTACCGGACTTCATCACCAGGGCGAGCCTGGAGTTGACCTGGAATTGAAGCGTTAGCAATTTGATATTGGACCTTCAAATGTGATAGGTCGATCAATGCTTCTTCATGAGGTTAACTCACGTTGTCGGAACCCTTCTTAGACTTCTTGTTGGGGGCCATCTTTACGCTTTGAAGTACAAGACCTCAAATGTTTTTTTTTTAAAAAACGTGATAGAGAAATGCGCTCCGGCCGGCGTGGATAGGGAAAGGAGAGAAGCCGTGCGAATGAAGCCAAACCGCAGAAATGTGCGGGAGGCTTCGGAGGAACACATTATTCCGTGCCGTGGACTGACCGCCTGCAGAGCGCAGATTAACTCATATCACGTGCTCGATACCGTTGTGGAGCCAGTCTGAAACCGACAGGAAATATGCCTGAGGCGGCGATGATCCCATAATTTAGTAATTTACTGGGGCTAATTTACTGTGAAGCTCATCATCCTGATAGTTACTTCAAGCAGATCAAAAGTCTAGTCATAGATAAATCAGCTTACATTTCCCTATAACTAACTCATTTCTGAATATATATTCCATTTAGTCAGTGTGGAAACCGTCTGTTGGTACATCTATTAATATCTAAAGTATAACGTTGTCCGGGCTCCCATTGTATGAAACGCAATTTACTGTACTGTATTATTGGGCCAACTTGCAGGGCCCCGGCCGTTCGCAGTTTGTGGTCCTCGAAACTTTGAAAACATCCGCTCCTCTCGAGACGATCCTCATTATTCTTCTAGTCTTGATGTGAAACCCCTTTGTCGGTTTCTTTCGTGTTCCATGTTTGATCTTTGACTTTTCTTCACCTTCGTATCTTCACCATTCAGCCTCGTATCCCGCCCCTCTGGCCCCAAAAACCACCGTGTCTGCTCTGGTATTTTTAGAATACAGAGTGTTGTAAGGAGATCCCGCATTCCGCAGCAAAATAAAGTGTGTTCGACAATCGTCCCATCTCCCCATTCCTCCCTTTTTCTGCTCTCTCCCGGTCTCCCCCCATTCCAGACTGCGCTCTGTGAATACCGCACTGGCTTTCGAATGATTCTTCGGCTTCTATTCGCCATGTGGCTTGCGATCAATCTCTGACAGCAGCAGCATTCCCGCCCAATCTCTCCTCTGCCAATAATATTGATACAGAATATCCTGGCATCCATCGCATTCGCATCCACCACCCGAAGCACAACACCAACCTAAACCAGCTTTACGGTAGGGCGGCCCACTCGCCTTTTTTGACCGCTTCCCCCAATTGACTACGAACCACCACACCTTCTCACCCTCTTTCCTCCACACTCCCCGGACATCAGTCTATTTTCGGACTCTCGAGGGTCATTCACCAAGATCGGAACCTCCCCATTTGCTTTTTATATACAATCATCGGTGCCACGGGCCCCGGGACCCTGCACGATGTCAGCAACACCTCGCAAGCCTGGAACCCCCGGCAGTTCCAGCAAATCATCGACCGCAGATCCGCCCTCAACCAACGGGTCCACCACACGAGGACATGCACGCTCGCCCAGCGCCGCAACCAACGGCCTCAACCGCTCGCCATCCTTAAGAGGTTCTACACCCGTCTCTGCGCGCGCCGCTGCAAGAAAACCCGGCCGATCGAATCTGAGCATGTCCAACGTCCCGCGGATCAACAGCGACCCCTCCGACGAGGAGGCGCGGGCTCAAAATGCCGCCCTCATCGAAGACCTGCGGGCGCAGCTTCAGAAGGCTGAGACGGCCTCTGAACAGTATCAGAAACAACTCGGTGTTTTGCAAATGCGTCTCGACGAGGCTGTGAGCGAGCAGGGAAAGTTGGAGGACCAAGCCCATGAGAAGGATACTCGACTGGAGGCGCTAAATAGCGAGATTCGGGATCAGGCTCGCCAGATCCGGGATCTTGAGCAGAACCATGAGTTGGAGCGGAATGCGATGCTGCAGGAGAAGGAGCAGCAGACGAGTCGGGAAGAGGAGTTGCAGGCCACTATTCAGCGCCTGAAGGACTCGGTGGCGCAGAAGAGCATGCCCGTCAACGCAGAGGGTGAGCGTCAAATTTCCAGATCCTGTATGAAACCTCGCCTGTGAAGTTGGTTGAAAGGCCTGGAACTCTGCTAATTCTTTTCTTAAACAGCCAGCTTCCGCAACAGATCTTCACCCGATGTGGATGGCCAGTTCGCCCCATCGTCGCATCTTGAGCGCAGCCCCTCCCGAAACAATTCCAACCTTCTTCTCCAGAAAGATAAGCTGATCGAGTCTTTGCGACTCGAATTGGCCGAACATCAGATCAAATTGGTGGAGATGGAGAACGCAGGCGGGGGTCGGCAGCGTGAGCTCGAGAAAGAGCTTTTGGAGGCTCGGATGGCGAATGCTCGTCTCATGGAAGACAATGAGAGCTACCAACTTTTGCTCAGCGAAAAGACTCTCACGGGAGATTTCACTAAGGGTGATTTCATGCAGCATGCTCATCCCGATAAGCAGTCTAGCGGTGGCCTAGGTTCTCTAGCAGACGAACTCGAGTCTGTGGATGAAGCGCCAGAGACCGAAGCTAGTGGCAAGCTGGAGGCTGAGGTCAAGGCTCTGAGAGATCAGAACAAGGCTTTGACTCTTTACATCGAGCGGATCATCAGCCGTGTGCTGCAGCATGATGGCTTCGAGCACGTTCTTGACCGGAACGAGGACGAAGGCGGTTCCAAGGTCGCCAAGGCCGGGGAGAAGGAGTTGCCTCCGACACCTCCAGAGAAAGACGATGGGCCCTCCCAGTCCTTCCTACAGCGAGCCAAGTCTACCATCGCGGGACCTCCTCGCTCCCAACCTCGATCGCGCCCAACCAGCATGATGCCCCCTCCCAGCTTGCCACACACCAGTGCCAACGAGAACCCAGACACGGCACCCAGCATTCCGATCCGCACCCAGTCAGTCCGAGCTAGCCACCGTCGCACACGCTCAGAGCAGGTCGATCCGAGCGCTGCCTCCGTCGTCGGGGCCATGTACCGCGGACGAAACTCCGGTGGACCGATGAGCCCAACTGCGATGGGTCCCGGGTCCCGTCAGAGCATGTTCTCCGGCGCTGCCAGTTACATTTCTAGCCGTGCGCCATCAATGTCCAGCCAACCTGATCGTGGCGGACGCAGCAGCTCGCCCAGTGTAATCAGCGACATTCATGGGGACACTAGCTCAATGGGGGCAACTTCGAGTCCTCCTCGCTCTAGCAGCGGCATGAACAACTACACAGGCGCAGTGATGACGCAGAACAAACTGCGGCCCCTGCGTCTGGTGAGCGATGCTGCGAAGCTTGAAGAGGAAGAAGCTGCTCGCAAAAAAGCCAACCGCGCGAGCTGGATTCCGGGTTGGTTCAACCGTCCCACAAACCCGGACGAGCAGCCGCAGTCGCAGTCGCAGTCACAGCCACCGTCTTAGATTCTCGATCAGATAGGTTCTATTGACTGAACGCTGATCAAAGATCTGCTTTGACGTGGCTCTGTCACAGACTGGATGACTTGATGTGATCTCGAAACTGTCTTTACCATGTTATCATACCCCTGTTCCTTGTGATGCACATAATGCCTCATGTCTTGAAATGTATGACTCGACCTTGAGGGTGCCGAGTTGATCTGCACAATTTAAATTCGAAATGTCTTTTCTCTCCTTGTTTTACTTTCCCTCTTGGTCACGTAAAGATCTTTTGTTTTCTTTCTTCAATGGTGTTACTTCCCTGGAGGATTCTCACGCGTTTCTCCTATCTCTTCTCTGACATGTATGTGGCTGGTACGTTGGGACTATTCCCTATGCTTTTATGTTTTCAGTTTTGATACGTATGTAGATAGTATACCCCCGCCATTTTTTCTGCTGGAAATTTTATCCTCCTCTATAACGAGTACCTGCAATTGAATTAATTCATTCCATAAGAATCATCCAAAATCAGAACTTAAGGTTGTCATCTAATATCCATCTGCCTGGCAAACTAATGCTGGCACCCACCATCTTCCACCCGGAACAACATTAATGCGATCTCCGCCAGCGGCCAGACTGGCACCAGCTCGCATCAACAATCCGAAGAAGCAGCCCCCTCCAATTGCAACACCACCACTCTCCAAAAGACCCTACCCTCAGACCCTCACCATGCCGGGCCCTCTCTCCCTCTTCTCCGTCAATGCGGTCCTGATCATGTCCGCCGACGACGGATCCCGCATCTTCACAAAGTACTACTCCGCACCGCACCCACCCACAGGCACCGCTCCCAACTCGACCGATTACCCCGGCGCCAACCCATACCCGACCGTGAAGGAGCAGCGCGCCTTTGAGAAGGGCCTTCTCGAGAAGACGAATAAATCTACCAGTGATGTTATCTTGTACGATAACCGGATCGTGGTGTTCAAGATGGAGAGTGATGTGATGCTCTACGTTGTTGGAAGTGCGGATGAGAATGAAGTGCTCTTGTACAATGTTGTGTTGTCCTTGCGGGATGCGCTGGGCATGTTGTTCAAGTATGTGGATTATCTCGTGACTTGGAGTTGGCTTGGGCTTGAATAGTTGCGCGATTGGAGCTAACGGGATTCTTTAATAGGGGTGCTACTGACAAGCGCACTATCGTTGAGAACTACGACCTCGTTTCCCTCACTATTGATGAGACTATCGATGATGGTATCATCCTTGAGACGGACCCTGTTATGATCGCTTCTCGGGTCAGCCGTGCGCCTGCTGCTGATGCGCCGAATATGAAGAACATCGATCTGACTGAGCAGGGTCTGATGAACGCTTGGGAGTTTGGCAAGCGGCGTCTGGCCGAGGGTCTACGACACATGTAGAGGCATGTCGCTGGCCTGCACTATCCGACTTGATTCGATTCTCTCTCTCATATGTGGAGTGGCTGGTTGGTTGTGTGACACGATCTACTCGTCCATCCCGGAGCATTCATGCTGTTTTTATTCTTCTTTTCTTGTTTGAGCTCTCTTCCTGGCTGGTCCTGGCGTGATATGGTTTCTTATTTCTTGGTCCTCGTTAGCTGTTCCTGGGACTGTGGACACTTCTCATAGATTTGTTGTATGCTTTTTCTCTCTGCATCTTGTCCATCAAAAAGCCTTTCCCGTGAAGTGGGGGGTGCTGCGGCCCTGTGGTCTGCGTGGTAATACTGGCGCAAATGCCGATGACTGCAATTGACTGCAATGAAAAAAGACGATCCCATAATATTGAATCTCCTTGGAAATTGAATCAGTAGATCAACTTTAGCGCATAACATATGACTCAATTGCCGAAGTACCTTTGCTTATACTTGCCAAGTGGGTAATCGCGTGTCCCAGAAGAGAGCCCGACTCCGATCGGTACCTGCCCCGCATACGTCACGTTCGAAAATTCCTTTCTTTCAACAACGCGTGCGCCCACAATGAAGCAGAGATTCTCATCGCTAGACGTCAAGGTATCACCGCTCAATTATTAGCAATGGCTATGTAGACCGAAAGCTTACAATTCTCCCAGGTCATCACGCAGGAGCTGGCCGCGGAGCTGGTCAACCTCCGCGTGTCCAACATCTACGACCTCTCCTCCGTACGTCCAATTCCCCAACGACTCTCGGGACGAAAGCCGGAAAATTAAGCGCATTTCTAACATCTCCTCCAGCGAATCTTCCTCTTCAAGCTTGCCAAGCCAGACCACCGGCGCCAACTGATCGTCGACTCCGGCTTCCGCACCCATGTCACACAATACTCCCGCACAGCGGCATCCGCCCCCTCACCCTTCGTCACCCGTATGCGCAAGTTCCTCAAGTCCCGGCGCATCACCAGTATAAACCAAATCGGAACGGACCGTGTCATCGACATCTCCTTCAGCGATGGCACATACCACATGTTCCTGGAATTCTTCGCGGGCGGCAACATCATCGTCACGGACCGTGAGTATACTATCATCGCGCTATTCCGACAGGTCACCGCTGCCGAGGGCGAAGAGGCGAAACTGGGATTGAAGTATACGGTCACGAATAAGCAGAATTATGGGGGTGTGCCAGATATCACGGATGAGCGGGTGAAGCAGACGCTTGAGAAAGCCAAAGCGCTGTTTGCGGGTGATGAGGGTGCGCCGAAGAAGATGAAGAAGAAGAAGAATACGGATGTTTTGCGGAAGGCTCTTTCCCAGGGTTTCCCGGAATATCCCCCGCTTTTGTTGGATCATGCTTTTGCGGTGAAGGAATTTGATCCGGCGACGCCGCTGGACCAGGTCTTGGGGGATGAAGCTGCCTTGCTGAAGGTCCGGGAGGTGCTTGAAGAGGCCCAGCGGGTCTCGAATAGCTTCGGCGTTGGCGAGAATCATCCAGGGTATATTGTTGCCAAGGAAGATAAGCGAGCTTCCGCTGATGGCGAGAGTGCCTCGAAGACGCCTGGTCTGTTGTATGAGGATTTCCACCCGTTCAAGCCGCGGCAGTTTGAGGGCAAGCCGGGCATCTCGATCCTGGAGTTTGACCGGTTTAATGCCACGGTGGACGAGTACTTCTCATCTCTGGAGTCGCAGCGTCTCGAATCCCGGTTGACGGAGAAAGAAGAGGCGGCCAAGCGCAAGCTGGAATCTGTCCGAGAGGAGCACCGGAAGCGCATTGATGCGCTGAAAGATGCACAGGAGCTTCATATCCGCAAGGCTGGTGCCATTCAGGACAATATGTATCGGGTGCAAGAGGCGATGGACGCTGTCAACGGTCTTGTCGCACAGGGCATGGACTGGGGCGAGATCGCGCGTCTTATTGAGATGGAACAAGGTCGGGGCAACCCGGTGGCGCAGATTATCAAGCTTCCATTGAAGCTGTATGAGAATACCGTCACTCTCCTGCTTGCCGAAGCCGGTGACGACGAGGAGGATGATGACGAGGAAGAGCTTGCATCCAGCGATGAATCTGAGTCCGACTCGGAAAGCGAAGAGCGCGAGGAGCAGCGACGTGCAGATGCGACCGCGAAATTGTTACCCATCGATATCGACCTCGGTCAGACACCTTGGGCAAACGCTTCGCAATACTACGATCAGAAGAAACAGGCGTCGGAGAAGCAGCAGCGAACTGCTCAGTCATCCTCCAAGGCTCTTAAGAGTCATGAGAAGAAGGTGACGGCCGATCTCAAGAAGAGTCTGAAACAGGAGAAGCAAGTTCTACGGCAGGCCCGCGTGCCGTTCTGGTTTGAGAAATTTGTCTTTTTTATCTCCTCGGAAGGCTACTTGGTTATTGGGTATGTATTCCAATCAAAAGCAGCTCGGCAAGTCAAGTTTCTAACACATAAACAGTGCCCGCGACGCAATGCAGAGCGAACTTCTATACCGCCGCTATCTCAGCAAAGGCGACATCTTCATCCACGCCGACCTTGAAGGTGCCCTCCCTATCGTCGTCAAGAACCGCACCGGAAACTCAGATGCACCCATCTCCCCCAGCACCCTCTCGCAGGCCGGAAACATGTGTGTGGCAACCTCTACGGCATGGGACTCCAAGGCCGTCATGTCCGCGTGGTGGGTGCATGCCCACCAAGTCTCCAAGATTGCCCAAGTGGGCGGCGGCATCTTGCCTACTGGCCGATTCGAGGTGAAGGGCGAGAAGAACTTCCTGGCGCCCTCGCAACTGGTTCTGGGATTTGCTGTTCTGTGGCAGATTAGCCAGGAGAGTGTGAAGAATCATAAGCAGCTGTTTGAGACGGGTGATGTGCCGGTGGAGAGTGTGGATGCGGATGTCAAGGAGGTGGCTGAGGCTGAGCAGGAGACTGCTACAGGGGCTGCTCCAGTGGAAGAGGCTACTACTACGGTTCAAAAGGCTCCTGAAGATGAGAAAAAGGACGATGCATGTGCGGATGAGGAAGAGGCAGAAGAAGACGAGGAGGAGGATCAAGCTCCTGCCAGGAACCCCCTCCAGCGTGGTGATTCTGAACTCCCTGTCCAGGAGTCACCCGAGTCTGACACCGAGTCCGAGGCAGAAGACGAGGATGAGGAAAAAGAGGATGCAGAGCTGGAGTCCGTACAAGGAGAGCAGACTGCTGAAGGTACCGAGGAAGCTTCATCAGCACAGCCCGCAGCTCGCGAACGACGTCAAGGCAAGCCCACCAACCGCCCAGGCGAGGCTGAACCTACAGCATCGCGCATCCCTCCAACCCGCGGAAAGAAAGCCAAGGACAAGCGCGCCGCAGCTAAATACGCCCAACAAGACGATGAAGAGCGCGAACTCGCCCTCCGCCTGCTAGGCTCCAACAAAGGCAAAGCCGCCAAGGCAGCCAAGGCGGCCGAAGCCAAAGCCCAACGCGAACGCGAAGCCGAAGCCCAGCGACTCCGCCGCCGCGCACAACACGAACGCGCCGCCGAAGCCGAACGCAAACGCCAAGCCCTCTTCGAAGAAGGCGGCGACGACTACAACGAAGAAACCGCCGCCGCCGAAGCCGCCGATCTAAGCTGGCTCCCCGCTCTCGTCGGCACACCTTCACCAGACGATGAAATCCTAGGCGCCATCGCAGTTTGCGCGCCGTGGGCCGCGCTGGGTCGGTACAAGTACAAGGTGAAACTGCAGCCCGGGGCAGTGAAAAAGGGCAAGGCTGTCAAGGAGATTGTTGGGCGGTGGGTGTCGGAGACGACGACGGGGAAGGTGAAGAAGGATTTTGCGGAGGATGTGGGGATTTCGAGGGTTGAGGCGGAGAAGTTGCGGGCTAGGGAGGGGGAGTTGATTAAGGGGTGGAAGGAGACGGAGATTATTAATACGATGGTTGTTGGGAAGGTGAGGATTATGACGCCTGGGAGTGGTGCTGGTGCTGGTGGTGGAGGGGATAAAGGGAAGGGAGGTAATAAAGGTGGGAGAGGAGGTGGGAAGGGAGGGAAGAAGAAATAGAGATGAATAGGTTAACTAGGTACCTCCAGTCCATGCGTGCATAGCATCTTTGTATTGTTAAATTTTTTTTTTCATTCTTCTAATAATCTAACAGTACCTGTCTGCATACTGGGTATTACCTAGTAGTTTTCTCTGGCAAGACATGGATGCCGATGTAGGTAAAACGAAGGATGTTCCATAACATCTCGATCTATATATCTTGGCACGATCTACAACTAGGAACAGCCACAATATCACTCGTTAAATGTGACAAGCCACATGATTTTTCATTTCCAGACATCTTACTCCTCTTCGATCACCTTCCTATTCATTTCTATCTCCATGGATTCCTACCCAACTCATCAAATCTCATGTTTGTGCCTGACGATGCTGACTCATCCGACGTCATTATCGTGCGCATTTTTTTTTCCCATCGATAAGGACGACCAACTACAAGGTCCACGGATATTGATGCAACTGCAAGACTCTACAAGGGATGATCGTCAATCTTAAGCTTTAAAACACATCCGAACAGCCACGTTCCAGCATCCAAGCCTATCAATCTCCCCCAAATTCAAGCCATTGCTGAGTGACTCAAGCCCTGTCCGTGCATTTCCGCCCCTCCTCGCTGGTCCTGATTGCGTGTGCGACGAGCCCTGCGTCATTGATACTATTGCTGCGCCAATTCAAAATATTACTCCCCCGACACCCGCTTGTTCATCAAGCTGCTGTTCTCCCGAGTCCTCGCTGGCACCGGTCAGCGCCGTCTCGCCCGCTTCTTCACCACTACGACTATCACCACCATGGCGGCCCCCGAGACGCGGGTCGTCTCTGTACAGCGCCTCAGCGAGGGCCCCGGGTCCCGGTCTCTAGCTGAATGGTGGGCTGATGAAAAAAAGCTTCAAACGCCTGAATCAAAGGCCATCGAGGAAGCTGCTCAGATCCTCCGCACCAGCGATATCCCCGTCGCCTTTCCCACGGAGACAGTCTACGGTCTGGGCGCGGATGCCACGCGAAGCGCCTCGGTACAGGGCATCTACCGCGCAAAGCAACGGCCCTCAGATAACCCGCTCATCGTGCACGTCGACTCTATCGAGATGCTGAACCGCCTATTGAACCCCACCCCGCAAACCCCCAGAAGTCCCGACTCAACCAAGACCCCGCACATCAAGATCCCAGAGATCTACCAACCACTCCTGGACCGCTTCTGGCCCGGCCCATTGACAATTATCCTCCTCAACCCATCAGGATCCGAACTCGCCCCCGAAGTAACCTCCAACCTGACAACCTTTGGCGTGCGCATGCCCTCCTCAGCACTAGCCCGTCTCCTCATCCACGCGACAGACCGTCCCCTCGCCGCACCTTCAGCCAACGCCTCGACCAAACCCTCCCCCACCACCGCGCAACACGTCTACCACGACCTACACGGCCGCATCGAGCTCATCCTCGACGGTGGGCCCTCCGGCGTCGGCGTAGAAAGTACCGTCGTCGACGGCCTCTGCCATCCCCCCGCCATCCTCCGCCCAGGCGGCATCGGTATCGAAGAAATCCGCACCTGCCCAGGCTGGCAGGACGTCATTGTCGCATACAACGACGGCACACTAGACGTGAAAGAAATCCCGCGCGCCCCCGGCATGAAATACCGCCATTACTCGCCTAAAGCACGAGTCGTCCTCTTCGAAGCAGATTCGCATCTATCCGGCGTTAAACGACACGTCCAGAAGGATCTATCCGACAGCGCAATCGGCGCACACAACATCGGCATTATCCGCACGCGCAATTGGCCCCAGGGCCTCGATCTGTCACCAACCAGCGGGTTGACGTCCTCGTTGCAACCTGTTTCATCCGCGATCGAGGGTTTACGTAGTTTCCCCGTTTCCTGCACCGAAATGGGGAGTCCGAGTAGTCGGACGAAGATTGCGTATGATTATCATTTAGGATCTGAGACGGGCGCGATTGCGCATGGCTTGTTTGCCGCGCTGCGGGCGCTGGATGAATTGGATGTGGATGTTATTTATGTCGAGGGGATTTCGGATCGAGATGGGGATTTGGCGGCGGCGGTGATGAATCGGTTGAGGAAGGCTGCTGGGGCGGAGATGAAGGTGTAGTTTTTTTGTCTCTTTTCTTGTGTGTGTTTATATTTTGTTTAGAGACTATATTCCCATTTCTTGGTTTGTTTTTGTTTCTATGTGATGTTTTCTTGATGTAAATGATAAATGATTTCATTTTACGTATGTATCTTCTGCCATGGCGCTGGATTTTGCGGGGGTATTGGGGATAGAGTTTGGGAGGGAGGGGAAGATACAGATGTTTCATTTATGGACTGTAGTACATAGTATAGCTGGCTAGGTTATTCATTGGATTTAGAATCTGACATGCATTAGGTACATAGTATGTATAGATCATGTTTCTCTTGGACTTGCCATATTGGACAGGGGTACTCTAGTGTGGAAGGAGTAGTGATAACTGGTAGTAAGTCTATATATGCTCAATGATTCGTGTAATAAAAATGAGATTATCCTCCTGCTACTCCAATCAGATTGAACACTTAAAATCTAAGTTTATATAACTAGAAAATATACTACAGTATAAACCAGTCAATCGGAGACCTCCGATCCATGTGTATAACATTCCCATCTTATCACGCCCGAGTTGACTCGATTCACCCGCCCGATAAGCCGCGTGACTAACCTGGCAGTGTGGACTCGAGTGGACCTGCTTTTTTTTTTTTTGCTTTCCTTTCGTCAGTTTAAGAAATTCAAGTCTGGTTAACCCTGCCCCAATGTAGTTAGTTTGGTCCGAACAACGAAGAAATCAGAGCCACTGGCCCCGCTCGATTTGGGTAAACCCCGAGATGTACAACCAGTACTGTAACTAGACGCAAGCCGCGCTGGCGGGGACAAGCCAAAAAAAAAAGAAAGTAAAAAGTCTTAACTGTTAAGCCTCGGCGGGTCAATTTCAATTCTTGTTCGTATATATGGCTGTGATGCCCACTTAGAAATCGCATTTCCTTTGAAAGAAAAGGAATCCTCCAATTGTCGCATTCCCTAGCCCCATTGTTAGCTATTCCGAAAATGTGCAAATCCCCTCTCCACGACTTCATCCACGGCCTCCCCAAGTGCGAGCACCACGTCCACCTAGAAGGCTGTCTCGACCCCGAACTAATCTTCCACCTGGCCGCCCGCAATGGCATCGCACTCCCCTCACCAACCGAAAACCTAGCCTACGCCTCCATCGCAGCGCTAACAACCCGCTACGAACACTTCACCTCTCTCGACGACTTCCTCGCCTTCTACTTCGAAGGCATGGCCGTTCTCCGCACAGAACAAGACTTCTCCGACCTTGCCTGGTCGTACTTCCAAAAGGCGCACGCCGACGGCGTCCACCACGCCGAAGTCTTTTTCGATCCCCAGGTGCATCTTAGTCGGGGCGTGAGTTATGCCACCGTCGTATCGGGCTTCGCGGCTGGATGTAAGCGTGCCGAGAACGAGTTGGGTCTGAGCACGAGGTTGATTATGTGTTTTGTGCGGCATTTGCCTGTTTCTTCGGCGCAGGAGGTGTATGAGGAGTTCCTTGCGCATGAGCATTTCGAGTCTGAGCTTGTTCATGGTCTGGGGTGGTCTTCGTCCGAGGTTGGTCCGCCGAAGGATATGTTCCGGGAGATATATGCGTCTGCGGCCGCGAAGGGGATTCCCCTAACTGCTCATGCGGGCGAAGAAGGTGATCCGACGTATATCAGTACGGCGCTGGAACTCGGTGCTACACGGATCGATCATGGAATTCGACTCATCGAGGATGCCGAGTTGATGAAGCGCGTTGCGGACGAGGGTGTCTTGCTTACTGTTTGTCCGTTGTCGAATGTGCGCTTGCGCTGTGTGCCTAGCGTGGAACACGTTCCTGTAAGGAAGTTCCTTGAGGCTGGGGTCAAGTTTTCGATTAATAGTGATGATCCGGCGTATTTTGGGGGGTATATTTTGGATAATTATTGTGCGGTGCAGGAGGCGCATCAGTTGTCTGTGATGGAGTGGAGGATTATTGCGGAGAATAGTGTGCAAGAGAGTTGGATTTCGGATGAGAGGAAGGCCGAGTTGTTGGTGATGATTGAGGGGCATGTTAAGAAGCATATGGTTGAGGTGGGAGTTTGACTTACATAAGGAGAGGTGAAGGTGAGATTGGAGATTGATGTATATGGATGGAGGATGGTGCATGATGATACCCCTGTGATGATTCAACATTTTCCACATTTTGGATGTATATGGTTTCCTTTTCAACGTTTGGCATATACCTTGTATAGGGGATACATATGAATGAGCCATGATATTTTGAATATTCTGAATGGAAGTCTCTAGAGTTAAATAAGAGGTTGATTTTAAGGTCGAGGTTGACTTAAGCTTAGTTGTCCTGAGCTGATTCCTGCGTAATCTTGGTGACGGTAAAACTGCCGCCTCGGGAAGTGATCGGCTCCCGGAGCACAGGGTGGGTGTCACCCCGCCGCCCTGAGCAGCTCACGGAGCGAAGATGAGCAGCTCCCTGAGTAACCCGATCGCTCACCCTGATGCTCAGGCTGATCGGCCCATTTGATCTCATTTTGCCTATCCATTGTATAAGGGCCTCCGACGCTAACCGCACCGCTTACTACCTGCTTTTAGTGTTCCTAGGAGCGAAGGCTAGGATATGACGTACCCTCACGTTGCTATAGTAACTTCTCTCTCCTTTCCCACTAGCTGTTGGTCGACTTAACCTGTCTGTCAACCTGTATAAGAATCTGAGCGCCTCACAATCTGTACGCTGTATTATTCACTCTTTCCTTCGTAATACAGCAAATACTCCCCTTTTTCTCCTATTCTCAAAGTCTGAGGCGAGGCTCGTTCCTGTAATCTCGTGCCGTGCTAGAAGCTTTGACTGAATTAATGTGCTGTCAGCCATCAAGATCATGGTTAATGCATAATAATGCCTTATCCATAGGGCATCATCTTCAAGAACCAGTGGTTATGAAATTTCAACTTTGAATGGAATCTGTAAGAGATCCTGTCTATTCGCGGCCAGCGCATTTTGTCGTTGTTGCCCAGTCGACTTTCCAGCTCGGCCTTACAAGATCTTGAGTAGAGTGCATTTGAGTCGCTAATCTTTAATCAGCAGGGATTGCAGTTGATTGGACATAGTAATGCCCGATATAAATGGTACGTACCATAGAGATGATGGTATCATTGCTCCGGTGATGTTATGAACCATTTATTATCGCGTCGGATCATTTGGATAGACTTATCCCACACTCTTCTTACGGGCCTCGTCTTCCATATTTCCAATGGATCCGAGTATCTCTAATGACTGCTCTCTCCCATGTAGGCAACGTTACTATCGACCACGAGATTCTCTCTGAAGGGCCTACGTAAGCCAATGTATGTTGTGTTATCACTGCTTTCTTCCAATTCTCATCTTCTATCATATAACTAACCTATTTGTAGTCAAAAGTATTATAAATGGAACAACGACTTGATCTCACAGTATCTTTACATCGATCGCCTTCTTGACTCGTCTCTCCCGTATAATCTAATTGAAGATTATTCGGACGGCCAACAACATTTAGACGATCATACAAGCAATAGCCATCGATCATCCGCCGATGTAGACGGCATTACAAATACAACGGCCCCGGTAGATCTCAAAGCAGCCGGAACTAAATACACGCCACATAATCTTGATAGTATCCCGAATGAGGCGGCCCCATTGCTCCACCATACAACATCCGACTCGGACTCTCATTACCGCCTATCTCCGAAGCAGAGGAGCGCCTAGCCAGTATTTCCATCCGTATCAACGTTCCTGCAAATGTAATAGAAGCTTCAGACCTTCCGTTCCAGACTAGCAACATCATGCGGGTCAGAACGAGTGATCCGGATCAACTTTCTTCCGAATCCGCTATCTATGAGCTGCTCAGTTGTAACGAGCTCCTTCCCGACACAAGTTCTTCAACACCGCATTCCCTACTCTTCTCTTCTCTTCCCTTATCTCTCACTTCTGTCCCCTTGCCATCGCCATGCCTACTCTTTCCTTAACTCCCTCGAGCGTCTCATCGAGGACTGTGGTCTCCGCAGATCGGTTCAAAATACAACCACAGTTTGAGGAGGCTATTCACAATACTCTTCGCGAGGCTAAGAGCTTTCATGAGCTCGTGATTACCAACATACCGCCAGGGTGGGAGGATTTCCTCTGGGAAGTCGAGGAGGATCTCCCTTCTATTCGAAAAACCTATAACCCAGAGAGCCGTTGTTTGCGACTCAAGATCATGCCAACTTATGCCCACAATTGCATTGCCGAATGGATTTCAGCCTCAATTTCCAGAGCCTGCGCGACGGGTTTCCTGAACCCAGCAGAGCTAGATCTTCTCCTTCTACAACAAGGCACAAGTGAGTTCAGCTAACGACTTTGATCGTACCCTTACTAATAATATGTCTAAAGCACTGTCATTCACAAATGGTCCATATCGCGGTCTCCGAAAGGAGCCAGATGCTCTTCTCCACACCCCATCGCAGCCCTTTCCAACTCTTGTCGCAGAGGTTGGATGGAGCGAGTCATATAATGACCTACTTGATGACATGAATCGGTTACTCATTGGTGGTAACGGGGCGATCAAAATCGTCATTCTTGTTAAGTGGACGAAGCATGCAAATAACTCAGTCAGCGGAGCCCTCGAACTTTACAGAAATGACCGACAAGGGATCCCAAGACGCACGCAGACTGAGATTATTTTCCCCATGCCTGCTGGTGACCCGCCTCAGCCACTTAACATTCGACGTTGCGACCTATACCCTGTCCAGTCTCCTCGCAATCCAAACGAGAATTTTCCTCTAGTAATTAGCCGCTTACGCTATCACGCTCGGATCAGTCTTTCGAAGGAGGGATACGTGCCTGCCTAGCCGCTAGGTTTGTTTCTGTATCATTCTGGCTTTGTTGCACTCTGGCTATGTATCGTTGAATCTGGTGTAAGGGTAGCTATCATCGACTACATTAATTATGATACTCATGGAGCAAGCACATATCCACGCCGAGTATATGGACAAAAAGGAAAGTAAAAAAAGGATGAGAAGAGGAATGCACCTCGTTTATATGTACAGCTGATCCTGTCCATGCGGAACCAATGTCCTCTTCATAGCCACCAGAGACCAGCTCGTCCAGCATTAGGATATTAACGAGGAGGCTGCGACGGTGGATGTCATGGACCCGGTAGGCACCCTTGAGCCGAGCCTTGACTGTAGACACGGTGATGGCCCGTCATGTGAATACCTCGCCAGGGCCGGCTGGCCGTTGGTGGAAACGCGGAATCCCACTCGACGCCGACGGCGGTGGTTGCGCGTAGCCCATGCTGCCAGGGTGGATCGCCCTTGGAGGGGAATCGCGCATCTTCCGTCTCAGGAATTAACTCGTTCTGAGGTGCGAGCGGGCGTGGGACAATTGCTAAAGGAGTTCATAACGGCGCTTTGAAGTAACGCTAGGGACTGGAAGAGGGCCGGTTAGTTCACCGTGAGCTTTCTTTTCCTCTGCCGTTAGCACTGTTTCCTCAAGTCCTTCTGTCCAGGGTCAGACGACACTAGTAGTAATTTTTCACCTCATAATCGACTTTCTTACTCAAAAAGTACACTACCGAAATGCGTGTCATTCCATTTCTGACTGGAATTGCGAGCCTTGTTATAGGCACGAATGCGCAAAATTGCGTCTTGAATAAATACTACTGCAGTTTTGAATTGACTGCCCTGGGTACTGTTCTCATTGTCAACGTCAAGAAGCTGTTTGATAATTTTCAGCTAATCATGAATCATATAATTTAGTTGATCCCTAGACTACCGCGCAATTAACCGCTCGGCATCCCTGCGGACTCATACCTCATTACCATGGGCGTCGACACCACTGACCCTGCACTACTTGCTAACGTTCTCTACAAGTGTGTAGGGGTAAGCGGACTGCCTAACTGAAGGAAGGACGATTCCTACTTTGCAATTGACGGCTAAAATCGGATAACATAAACAACAAGGCATGACGAAATCCCTGATTGCCTACCCTGAGTACCCTGAGTGAAGGATGAGCAGATCCCTGAGCAACCCTGAGCAACCACGACTGCTCAAGGAGCAATCCGTGAGCATATGGAAATGGCGGGCAGAAACAGATCACGTCCTAGATCGATGACAGATTATCGTAAAAATGACGCTTAAAAACAGCGTCAAGAGTAGCCGTTTTCGGCGTCGAATTTACCGTTACCTAACATTGTGGTGTAATCTGTCCGTTCATCGGTGAACTTCAGACAATGACCGCATCGAGGGCGAGGACTTTCATGTCCAATGAGATACATAAGCACATATTTAAAATACCTACTGAACATTAACGGCAGTACTGGAACCCGGAAATACGAGAGGAGAACATGGATTTTGTATAGAATAACTAGTTATTCGTTTCTGCCTGACCAACCTGGCCACCAACCCCCTCACCAGTATGGCACCTGCTGGTGGACAAGTTGACAAATTGACAAGCTGACGAGACTAACAACACCACAGTAGTTCAACTACACTTCCTCTTCATGTCCTGCATCCTCTACACTACCAGGACATCCTCATTGATCAGAGCTACCCTTCTCCTCCAGCCTTTACATCGAACATATCAAACCCGGTCTGCTTCATCCAGCTCTAGAGCTATATCTCTGCCCAAAATCCCTCCACGAGTATCTCAAGCGCACTCCAACTATCCCTTCTCAATCCAATCCCCCTGCAAAATGTCCAAAACCACCACCGCCACACCCCTCGACCGCTACAAACTCATCTTCTTCGTCCCCCCCGCAAACCTTGAGCCCTGCAAAGAGGCCATCTTCGCCACGGGCGCAGGCACCTTCCCGGGGGGCAAGTACACCAAATGCTGTTTCCAGACACGCGGACAGGGCCAATTCTTGCCTAATGAGGGTGCGAATCCGGCCATTGGAGCTGTGGGTGTGGTGGAGCAGTGTGAGGAAGTTAAGGTTGAGATTATGTGTTTGGGTCGGGAGGTTATGGTGGATGCGGTTCGGGAGTTGGTGAAGGCGCATCCGTATGAGGAGGTTGCGTATGAAGTTTATCGGATGGAGGATGTTTAGGGGAGGATGGGGGTTGGAAGGGTGATGCTGTGTTAGCTCTGTAGGTGTTTTGGAATTGTGTTCTCTGTAGGGTTAATTCATGGAGATTGTCACCATATACCAATGCGACCGTAACCAATTGAATTGTAGATCAATCAATTCTTGAATAGTTGCAATAGTTACTCTTGTGTATGAAAGATGAAGTTGGTGGTGGTGGAAAGCGGCAGTAATCTGCCCACGCTGATTGGCTGGTGACCTGCAGAGTCTCTCCGCCAACTTCGACTCTTCTTCTCCAAGTTCAACGTCAAGTTCAGCTTCATCGCCCTTCCCCCCCCCAATTGACTCCTCCCACCTCCACGTCATGGCCTCCAAGCTTCTCCCCCGGGTCAGCCGGCTGCTGCGCCCTATCTCAACTCCTCAATACAGATCCTTTTCCGCCGCCCCGCAACGGCTGAGCGATTCGCTCATGGTGGTACGCATCCCCATTCCAGGGCACACACCGCACCCCTCAAGAACCTCAAAGGACCCGGCCGCGCAAGACCGGGACGGTCGGAGGACAGCAATCAGATCAATTGCGCTAACAATTTCTTCTCCTCGTCAATTAGCACCGCAACAAGCCTAACAACAACCCGACCCTCCCGTTCAAGTTCTCCGAGCAGAACCTCAAGGTCGCCGATGAGATCCTCAAGCGCTACCCTCCCCAGTACAAGAAGGCCGCTGTCATGCCCCTGCTGGACCTTGGCCAGCGCCAGCACGGTTTCACCAGCATTAGCGTCATGAACGAGGTCGCCCGCATGCTCGAGATGCCTCCCATGCGCGTTTACGAAGTCGCAACCTTCTACACAATGTACAACCGCGAGCCCGTCGGCAAGTACTTTGTCCAGATTTGCACCACTGTAAGTAATTCCTCCGTCATGTCTCGCTTTCTTTGCGAGTGTCGCACCTATAAATATGCAATTGACCCTAACCTTCCCTATCCAGACCCCCTGCCAGCTCGGTGGCTGCGGCTCCAACGCGATCGTGAAGGCCATCAACGAGCACCTCGGCATCACCCCCGGCCACACCACCGAGGACGGCCTGTTCACCTACATCGAGGTCGAGTGCCTGGGTGCCTGTGTCAACGCCCCCATGGTCCAGATCAATGACGACTACTACGAGGACCTGACCCCCGAGTCCATCAAGACCCTCCTGACCGCGCTCAAGGAGTCGGCCACCACCGGTGCCCAGGCGCCCACCCCGGGCCCGTTGAGCGGGCGCAGCACCTGCGAGAACAGCGCAGGTCTGACCAACCTCCGCGAGGTGCCGGAGTGGAGCCCCGAGCAGTTGATGCGCAAGGACGGTGCGCTGGACGGCGAGGCCAAGCAATAAGCGGGAGCAAACGAAGGAAATATTTCCCCAGTGAATATCCCCTTTTCAAGATGGTTTCTTTTTTTTCTTTATAATGGTGGGGCTCCCGGTAACAAGCCTCCTCGCTGTTGCTGCTTACCCGCTTTGCTACTCATTTCGACTGAGTAGAGTAGAGCCACAGGAGCAGGGCGAAACAAAAAAGATATTAGACTTACCCGACGCCCTTTACCTCCACCCCTCTGCAACTTCCCCATTGCAATTCCTGCATGATCATCTCTCACCCCCGGAGCGCGTCTCGTTTGTTTGATTTTGTCTACCATGTACAGTACGTGGCCTCTGGATTGCAAGAATATCCAGCCGAGTCACTAGTTATCGGCGCCAATGCTATGCGATTTTCAATGTCATTCGATTTGTTTTTCCTTTTCTAATGCTATGCGATTTGTGTTTCTTCCCACTTCTAAGCTGAAATTTGACTGATAGGGTTATTCTTAGGTAGTCTAAGTCTAAGTCTACTATCACCGTAGCCAGTTACGTCTTTTCTACTACTATAGACTGTGATATCTACACTACGACTTCTGAAAAGGGTTAATTGCATGAAGAGATTTTGATTTTCATTAAATCTCTTGGCCGGAGTAGCGTACTCAACGGCATGGAAATGGTCAGTATGTCGCCTCTCATGAAAAACGCCTCAAAATGAAGTCCAAAGACTCCAACAAGAGAAAGTGGAAAACGAGGCAAGAGAACAGACATGAAAACATGCAAGGAAAAAAGCAGAAAAAAACCACAAAAATCCTGAAAACCAGGATATGAGAAAGCCCAGGATGCTCAAAACCAGAACGCTCAAAAAGCAGAACGCTCAACAAATGCAGGACATGAAAAAGTCCAACACACCAGAAAGCCCAGCGAATGCAAATACCAGGCAGGACAGGACACCAGGAAAGCCCCAGTACACCTCAAGCTTAGCTCACCCTAAGCTCGGAACTGCAGAAACGGCGAAAAAGACCCCAAAAGCCCCATGGAAAAGACCAGGCACCGAACAGCCCACCGAAGATAAAAACCTCCCACACACGCCCAGCACGAGTACACCTAAACAAAGCTCGAAAATGGAGATCAGTTGAAGGGTATATACTTATCTTTCGAATCCCCCGTCCCTCACTCGAATCACCAGAGTCCGCGGAAGAAATACCAAAGTCGAACATCATTATCCCAGACTCACAGGGTCAGCTCGCCGCAAGACGGTTCGGTTCATACCTATTTAACACTCTGGCTCCACCAACTTCCATCACAGCCATGTTGAAAATGTCAGAGCGAACTGCGTGCCATTCACCAAGGTCGAAAGACGATTGCTACCGTCCAGCAAGCGGTACAATGGGTACATGCCACCTGCGGAATTGACGATCGGTAGCTGTCTGTAGTCGGGGTTGTCGGCAGCTTCGGGGTGAGGCGCGAAGCTGATCGGACCGACTGGGAATTTGTTCCCCGAACTACGACTCGTCTTCGGTTGGGCTGGGCATTGGGATTGAGGTGAACACAAGGGTGCTGCCTTCGCAGCGCTCGTCGGATGGATGGACGTTGGAGGGTGGGACGGGCAGAACTTCGGTGCCGCGTTGGACGACGACGGTACCGGTCCTTTCTTGTAGGACGTTGACGTCCGCGGTTCTGCGCGTCAGGAGGTGGTAGGCGTGGACAGTTAGTTGTTGTCCGAACCGGCGGCATCGGCCGATGGCCTGGGTCATGCTGGACGAGTAGTCTTGCTGACTGGGTGACAGGAGGGGCGAGAGGAAGAGGATATGGTTGGCCAGTTGCAGGTTGCTATTCGTCAAAAGTCAGTGTCAAGTTCGATGGAAAGTGATGCGTAAGAAGGGTCAATTGAAGGTTCCAGGGGGGGGGGGTATACTTACAGTCCTGCTGCCATGACACTGCCGAGTTGCAAGATGAGCACCTTCGGCGAAGGGAATTTCTTCTCCTTCTCGGTCAACTTGCTACCTCTCTTCCTCTTGTTCTGACCGCCATTCTCTTCGTCATCCAGGTCCAATTCGTCGCCCTCGACCGTCGCCGTGCTCTCCTCTTGTGGCATGAACTTTGCCTTTTGATTGACAAAGTCTGTGATGGCCGTCGCCCTTCCGGACTTGGCCACACAGTGATAAATGCCTGCAGCATCGAGGGCACGGGAGGCGTAGGTCATGGTGTCTTCGAACTGAACAAACAGCAAAGCCTTCTCTCCAGCTGGGATGTTCTTGATGATGTCGACCATGCTGTCGAGCTTACTGCTCTGTTGGACAGCGCTGGCATCTTCCACAGATCGCCCACTGACTTGCTTCGAAACGCAAGCAGAGGCGAGGCATCGGTCCACCACGCAAACAGCTTCCTTGTCTGCCGATTCATTCACCGGCGCCATGCAGTCCTGGCAGAGTCGGTGTCCGCAAGTGCGGATGACTGTCAAGCCGTCTCTATCGAACGATTCTAGGCACCTGTCGCAGTCGTAAGATTGCTCTGTTTGCAGGCGCTGCATGACGGTAAAGAACCGGATTTCTCGACTGCATTCGACAATCTGTTCGATCGTCTTGAAAATTTCGCAGACGAGGCCCTTCTCCAGAACGGTTTCGGACTTCCAGGTTTGGAGGTTCTCCTGGTAGTCCTCGTTGTCATCGGAGAGAAGGATGAATTTGCGTTTCGTGGCGACCTTTTTCTTCTTCTTGCCGGACTCTGTGTCATCCTCAGATGACTCTGATTCGGCGGGTTCATCGATATATACTTTCTTCAACTGTGTTTCCTGGGCCTTGGTTGGTCTGGCCCTGCGGAATCTCTCTTCGACATTCTCCTCGAGCTTGTCGTATTCTTTACCCTGAGACCATAGTTCGTGTCTCTCCCAGATTCCTCGGAGGAGAGTGCGAATCGAGTCTACGGTCTCACCATCTCCCACTCTGTGCCTGAAGTGCAAATGGTTGCACTCAGTCTCGCAGTCCTCGTCATCCACCAGGGTCTGCCAAGTCTTGTCGCTTCGCTCGGCAAGCTCCAGTGCCAGGAACGCCGCTTTCACCAAGGATGTAAGCTTGGTCCAGCGCTCGTCGGACACCTTTTGGCGAACAACGATGCGTTTTAGACAGTTGTCGACGTTCCAGGGATACTCGATCATCCCTGCCGTCGTGGCGCATCTCAGAAGAGCTTCGACTGGCGACTGTGACTTGGTCAAGAACACGTTTAGCGTCGTGTTCAAGGCGTTGGGATCTGACCCGGTGATCTTGCGGACTCGACCCTCGTCTGCGACAAGTCGCGAGTAAAGTGCCTGGTAGATTGTGTCCTCCTTTGAGAGGAGATCAGACACGACGAGGTGAGTTTCCATGGGTAACTTGCTGATGTCCACTCTGTTCTGACGAGCGAAGCGATCCAGGAAGGTCTGCGCATGGGTCCGGCGATTTTCATACCAGGACATGCTGCGAGGGGGTTGGTGCATCTCAAAGGCTTCCAGCGCGGTTTGGTTTCGACGAGCTCCTTTCAGTCGCATGTTGGAGGTAGGAATATCGCCGTCATTGTCAATACCCAGGTGGATGCCCAGGTGACGTGCGATATCCTTGACGTCGGCGAACTCGTCCAGCGCGGGGGTACCTGAGAGAATCCATTTCGAACGGGAGATGAGCGAGAGGATGGCTAGGTTTCGCTCTTCGCGGGTGTAGGTGTACTCATCAACCACTATGCGGTTGAAGCTGTAAGCGTGTAGTGGGAGGTATGTCATGTTCTCCAGCGAGGCATCGTGCTTGCCCGACGGAGCTAGGATATTGTATGCCTTTCGGTCATCCCAAGACTCCTTCTTTTTATCGCGCGGCTTCGAGGAACGAGCACCCTTGGCTTTCTTGCGAGCCGGCTTTTCGGTGTCGATGTCTTCCTCTTCCGCTGGCAAGTCGGGATCATTGTCGCTTTCATCAGATGAATCGTCATCCGGAGCGACTGCTTGCTGGGCAGGCGAGCCTGCTAGAGAACTGACATCGGTTTTTTGAAGGGAGAGGCCAGCCGAAGGGTTCTCAGGAGATGGGCAAGGGCCAGCACGGCCTGGAGTTTCGCTGACAGAGGCGCGAGAAAACTTTGGAGACTGACCAGGAGCGTCAATCTCAGAAGTACCAGTCTCAGTGGTAGCGCGTGCCTGTGCCCGAGCAGCAACAAAGGCAGCACCACGCAGACGACGAGAAGGCACATATGTTGAGTTTGCCTGTGTCCGATGCAACTCCGACCGCCGAGCCCATACATCCTTCAAATACCCTTCGGGTCCCTCTTCCTGCAACACTTGCACCACCTGGCGAAGAGATCTATTTGCATCCTTGAACCAACCGTCAAAGCTCCGACTAGCCTTCTGAGGTACTTTGGGGGTGCCAGTAAAGTACCGCATGATCTCGTAGTAGGTCGGACTGTTGTACAATGACCATGGAACAAGGATGATATCTGCTTCGCGCATTTGCTTCACCGAAATCTTGCTGAGCGCCTTGACATTTGAGATGCGCAGGAGCTTGTATGTGCCTGCAAGGAACTTCTTGATTTCTTCGGCCCACTGTTTGAAAACATTGTGTGGAACCACGAGGAGGCTCGCCTTGATCGCAATCTGCCCAGGTACTTGAGGGGTTTGCTGCAGACGGTTGCAGTCCTGTTGATATTGGGTGTCAATCAATCCGAGGATAATTGCCGTTTTGCCATACCCAACTTCATCACACAGGACGCCGCCTCGCACCACTCTGGGCATGGTGACTTTGACCTCGGCTCTCCATGACATCAGAGGCAAAAGCGCCTCTTCCGTCTCCTTCTCCAAGAATGGCGAAATCGTTTCGGCCTCCTGACTGACCATCCAGGTCAGAGAACGAAGCTGTTCCGGCCGCAGCGCAAGCTTGAAATTCGGTGGCTGGTGATAGGTGACATCTTGCTGGTTGTCAAGCAAAGTGAATCTCGGGTGACTGGTTCTTCCCCAGTCGTTCGTATTGCCGACCAGCCGCCATTGGAACTCAATGCTAGAGTGATTGACGCGGTTAACAAGCCGGCCATATGCTTGGTGTGCCAGTGACTGGATGTTCAAGGCGAAACGCAAGTGGGCGTTTCCGGCGTCATCAACCCGTCGTAAGAGAACGAATGGGGCTGGCTTGGATTTGGCGGCGCGCTCGTAAGTTGCTGCGCCTCGCGGATCCTCATACGGAATGACACGTCCCTCCTTGTCGCGGCCCCAGACAATACCAGGTACTGGAGGGTCACAGGTGTGACAGAACGTGTCGTCGTCGCTTGGGCGTTCGACGCCGACGGTGATCATGTTCCATTCCGGAAACTCCGTTCGGCTGGCGATTTTCTGAACCGCCCAAGCGACGTCCCGCATTTCGGATGACGACTTCCCGAGAGCCACTGCTTGCCAAGAAGCAGATGTTAGTGGTGCAAGTGTAGGCAACAGTGCCTGTGAGAGATTGAGACACTTGGCTGGCGCTTCAAGCGAGACCAGCGAAGTGTACGATTGGTGACAGTCGTTGCCTCCGACGCACACGGTAGAGCCAGGCTGCAGACTGCGATAGACGATTGGCGCAGCCACGAAGGGCCGGAGGGTCATCGCAGCTGGGCCACGATACCAGCGTCGGTAGAAGGCATTGACTTTTTTCGGCGTCTCTGTGACATCCGTTGCTCGCCATTGGTGGGATAGCTCGGCGATGGTGATGCGCCTCGAATACCCGCTAAGACGGCTATGCTCGAACGAAAAAACGCACGAGTCTTGTTCAGGGAGGCCAATCTTAGCGGGGTCGAGGAAGAGGTAGACGGCTCGGCCGTTCGCGGTGGCCTCCTTCTTGTACAACGACGACAGGGCCGTTCCACAGTCCGGGAGGTGGGTGTACACACCACGAACATCCGCATTAAGGTTGTCCACATCATCATCGTCGCCACTAACCTGGACCTGGGACCACACCTGCATGTCGGGGATCGGCCATTTGTGGATGCCGATTGCTGCTTGGTACGCCGGAACTTGTTCTCCAATGCCGGAGAACTTCAACGAGATCCGCGTACTCAAGGGAGCAGCAATTTCCCACGAACCATCCAGGAAGGTGCCCGAAGTCGGGGTCAGTCGGGCAATCGGTTTACCGAAAATCTCTCTCACGAGGCACTGTGCCGGAGAACGTCGTGGAGCTTTCGCGAAGTACAGCCACTGAATTCCATCAGGGCGAATCTGCAACTGCATGCTGGAGTGTTCGCCGTCGTAGATGACAGTCCAGATGTCGGACCGCTCGATGTCGTAGAACCGGACATCTTCGGCGAGGGCAGACCGGACGGTCTCAACGAGGAGGTCCCGTTGGGCGAGGTCTGCGCCGATCTGAGCGGTGGTGGTTTTATCGCCACCTGGACTGCCAGCATTCGAGCCCTCACTTCCCACCACCGCAGCACTCAGGTTCCCTTCAGTCTTATCAAGAGCGGACATCGGGAAATCTTGGGGGTTCTGAGGCGTTGGTGAGTGGTCAGCTGGGAAGCTGGCGAACAAATTGTCAAAGTCTGTTACTGACAGACCGGACAGCATGAGTCTCATGGGCAGAACACCCTTGAGGAAAGCGATGAAGTCCAGTGGTGAACTTCGCTGGAAATTGGGATCCGCCAGGGATCGATAGGCGTGTGTCGGGTTACCAGCGCAGGAACTGCACGCACGGTGCCCACACAGATTGCACTCGACAACTTTTTGCTTGACCACAGACTGGCCTTCGCAGATGCAGTACTGGGCACTACCAGCCCCTTCCTGCAAAAGCCGGTCATGTGGGTTGAAGGACTTGGGCGAGTCCTCAATGTCGACCGGGACAAGGATGTCGCCATCCTCCTCCACGGCTGCAAACTGGGCCGAATTTTCGTCGGCAAGGGCATGTGCCTCGTTCGGGCGGGCTGTGCCTTCCTCCAACAGGCCATACCCCAGAATGAGGGCGGTAATCATCGTCGCACAGACTGCGGTCGATGTCATTGCGTTGCCGGCCAGGTCCTGCAGGTCTCTCTGCGACTCGCTGGTGAGGATGATCCGGTCTAGCGGAAGTCCCTGAAGGGAAAGCGCCTCCAGACCAGACAACGGACCACCTCGCGAAGTCACAAATGGCATGCCACATGGCGTGAGGCAGCCAACGACCCCGGATGAGCCGGAACTCTCGTTACCGCGATCTACACCCTGGGATAGATCGATCCAGCGCCTGTTTCAAATCAAAGTCAGTTATCTGTCAGTTCTAGCAAAGGTTCAGATCAACTTACTCTTTATGGTTGAAGTCGATGCCCCGCGTGATGCATTCGAGAAACTTCATATCGACGGTTTCCCACACGCGTTCGACTTGTGAGTTAAACCAAGAGCGCCAATAAAAATCTGGCGGTTGTACTCCCAAAATCCCTGCCTGGGATCGACTAATGGGCCGTTGATCACCGATCTCCGCCTGGACGCGGAATTCCGCGTGCCGAATCTGGTATCTGTCCCAGTTGACCTCGGCCCGACTTGAGCTGGCTTCAAGACGGGTGGCAAGATCCTTGTGGATCTGCTCAAGACGACGGTCATTTTCGGGCAGTAGGAACATACCGGCGGGCGAGCTTGCCTGGCGAGCGAACTTTTTCATGAGGTCCTTGAACGAAGAACCAAGCTCATCCAAGCTGATATCTGCGCCACCGGCTGACGCACCATCCAGACGTTGCCTGTCGATCGCGATCAAATATCCTCTCGTACGGGTCTGAGGGATATAGTAATGTTTCGAGTCGAGAATCACGTGGGCTGCGTGATAGTCGATTTCGGCCCAAATGTCGATAAAATTCTCCCAGGGAGCTTTGCTGACGTTCTCCACGACAACCAATCGGGGACGGTACTTTCGTGCGTACCGAAGCAGGGCGTTGAATGTGCTGCTTGACTCGCCTTCTTCACTCAGCAGCTTCCGCTTGTTGTTCATCGATGAAAAGTCGACGCAAGCGGTCCCAGCGATTAGGATGTCGAGGTCACCGGGGACTGATTCCAGTGACCCATAGGCCGTTCGGCTGTTGCAGATGTTAGTCACCACTCTGAGAAAAGAGAAGGATGGAATGAAACTTACGCCTGGTCTTTTCCGAGTTCCAGCAGATCACGGAACAAAATGGGGGGCTTGAAGTTCCGTTCAATGTATGCTTGTTTAAATGGAACAATCTCGCAACTGAAAACGTGTGAGAATCTGATTCTCTGGTCTGCGCCCAGCCCTGGTATTGGAAATTTTGGTTAGCGACGTCCAAGTATGGCGAGTGCAGGGGAGAGGAAAGCGGAGGACCATGTGGCGGCCAAGTTTGGAAAGCGGGTCGATGTTCCGCGGACCCGCCAAGACCCGCGCGAGGACCCGCATCGAATCCGGGGTAAGTATAAAGATGGGAGCGAATAATAAACAATCAGCTCACCTTTCAGGAACATCTCCATTGCAAGAATAGGACTTTCAGTACCAGAGCAGACGGTTGCGATTCTGAGGGGTCGATCTCCGAGGCGTTCCATGACATCATCGAAGCCCAAAGCCATGGCCTTGGCGGCGAGGTCGTTGAAGATGTCTTCCAGTGTGGACATGGGGGGCAAGTGCAGGGCGAGATAACGGTCTTTCATGTCGACCTTGGCCCGACGCACTTCAGGAAGGTCAGAGTTATCATGAGGTCCATCTTCCTGTGAGGTCTCATTGGCGACATTATCAACAGCAGGAATCGCATCATCAACCTCCTCCAGAGTCATCTCATGGGGAGTGACACCGTCAGTGTCAGTGACGGGCGTGTTGATATCAGACATGTTGATGTCGGACATTTTGGTCTATCCATGTCAGCACGTGTCATCCTGTCAGATGAGACTCGTGATCTCATCTTTATTTCTCTCATATCATTTACTTACTTGAAGCAGCTGGAGCTGAACACTTCGAATCAGGTAGGGCAAAGGGTGGTCACGTGTATCGAGAGCGGAAGCTTGGCGCCAAGATCACGTGGGAAAAATCGGAAGAACTTTGGATTCTTGATTGGTTCGGAGAAATGCGGAGGAAAGAAAATCCGAGATCCGAGATTTGCTTTTCATTCCGAGCCGCCGCCTCGGACTAACCCGTTTGGGACGAAAGCTCACGGCTGGGGCTCTTGCCTTTTTTGCATTGGGGGGGCCCACGCAAACGAATGGGGAGGTAGGCAGAATAGCTCTTTCCACCCTCCTAAGAAGATGGGGGTCTTCCCAGCTCAAAATTCGTGATTTTAGGCGATGGTCCGTAGTATATGAAGGTAAGCATATTGTTTATGGAATTCCGGACTGTAGCTAGTAGTACAGATGGAAGATATACGAATGGAACTTTCATTTCGATGCTTTTAATGGGACTAGCATTCGTATAGATAACCGCTTAGATCCACGCCGCAAGATTAAAATTGAGACGAAAGCAAGAATGTATGTTTAGCTGTACAGATAGCAAATAGTGATGGCGTCGGCTAGCGACAGAAATACACGGTGTTTGACATAATCGGGACATTCGATCATTACAGGGATGCTACATGCGTGGACCACCGCTACTGGAACACCATGGAAGCATAAATTGGAAGATGGGTATTTGGATTGTCCCTAAAGGTACCTGTTGATCGAAAGCTGGTATGCAAGATAACCCATGAAGAAAAACAAACCCAGCTCGTTGCGCCGTCCTTCGCCTCGTGAAGACCCATTAAAACCATGAAGAAAAAAAAAACTATTGGTACCGTGACCATGCTCGTTAGGGGACAACCCTTGGCATAAACAGGGATCTAGGCAACGGTGACCAAGGCAATCACCGCATACCACCCTGCAACAACTGCTGGCGTAGGAGCATGACTTGGCTCCGCTCCATTGGAGGCAGAGCATCAATCGCTGACTGCGGCATGTTCAGGACTTGCTGGAGCAGCTCATCCTGGCCTGGTACCTGTGGCGGTGGGGCAGCTTGTGGGGGTGGAGGCGCAAAGGGACCACCAGCCACGGGTGGTGTTCCAATTTGGCCAGGCACGCCATATTGATGGTACTGGGGAGCAGCCTGGGGGGGAGCTTGAGTCTGGGCCGTCTGCTCAACGAGAGATCCCAGGACCTGGTAGTCAACCAGATTCATGAGCAGCAGAGCTTGGAAAATGGCGTAGGCAAGCTGAGGAGCTTGGCGTAGGAGCTCTGTAGCACGAACTGGATCTGCTACTGCCAGAGACTTCATTTGTGTAAGGACATCGAGGAGCTGGTTGGGAGGGAGAGAGGCGAGAGTTTGCGAGATAGCGGTAGGACAGTCGAGATGAGGAGGTACGTCAACGCCCGGGGGCAAAGGAGGGAGTGGCGCAGCTCCAGGAATCTGTTGCATTTGTGGTACAGAGTCTTGCTCAATAGGCTGTGTCTGTTGAGGGTAATCGGCTGGCACAGAGTCCTTCTCATTGTTGTGCGGCCAGTCGACCCGAATCTTGCGACCCATGATCTCGTAGTCGTTCAAGTTGCGCACGGCGGAAGCTGCTGCGTCGGCGTCGGCAAAGTCTGCGAATCCATATCCCTTGGGCTTTCCAGTCTCCGGGTTCATCATCAAACGAAACTTGGTCACAGTTCCTGCCGTGCTGAGGATGTCTCTGACCTGTTCCTCGGTGAGATCTACATGAAAGATTAGCACTGCAGAACAAACATATTTCACATCACAGCCATAGACATACTGTAGGGTATGTTCCCCAGGAACACACTCTTGCCTGACCGGTCGGGTGCCATGGCTGCGGTAGCTCTGTAGTGCCGTTGATGAAGCATCTCGGAAGGTCTAAAGCTGTTGCAAAAGGATAAAGGAAGATCGGTGGTTCTGCCGGACTTTAAGCTTGACCGCCTACCTCTCGACCTTCTTCGAACTCCCGTCTTCATCCATCTCATCCTCATACCTCTACAAACAGCCTCACAACATGTCTCAGAATCAACGAGAGGCCTGGGAGCGAGTGCAGCTCATGCTGCAAAGGCGCAAGGGTGGTTTCGGTGGGATTCCTGGTGGTGGTCGTGGCGGCGGCATGGGCCTTGCTGGTCTCATCCTGCTTGGCGTGGGCGGATGGGCTGTCTCGAACTCACTCTTCAACGGTACGCTGTCTATGTGCTGGTGTGCTGGTATACAGACGATCTCAATCTAATTTGTTCATCTAGTTGACGGTGGTCACCGCGCTATCAAGTACTCTCGAGTCAGTGGTGTGAAGAAGGAGATCTACAACGAAGGTATGACATCTTGGCTGACGGAGCACACGAGCTTGGAACTGACCCTTCGGGATCTCTTGTAGGAACTCACCTCCGGATTCCCTGGCTTGAAACCCCTATTATCTACGATGTCCGTGCGAAGCCGCGCAACATTGCCTCCTTGACCGGTACCAAGGATTTGCAGATGGTCAACATCACCTGCCGTGTCCTGTCCCGCCCTCGCATCGACGCTCTCCCGCAGATCTACCGTACACTTGGCCAGGACTTTGATGAGCGTGTTCTGCCCTCGATCGTCAACGAGGTTCTGAAGAGCGTTGTCGCTCAGTTCAACGCCAGCCAGCTGATCACTCAGCGTGAGAACGTTGCCCGTCTCGTTCGGGAGAACCTTGCCCGGCGTGCGGCGCGTTTCAACATCGCTCTTGACGATGTCTCCTTGACGGTATGCTCGTTATTTCTTTCCGGTTGAAGCTACGCCCAGCACTAACAGCTACCTTGCAATCTAGCACCTGACCTTTTCCCCCGAGTTCACCGCTGCCGTCGAAGCCAAGCAGGTTGCCCAGCAGGACGCCCAGCGTGCGGCCTTCGTTGTCGACAAGGCCCGCCAGGAGAAGCAGGCCTTCATTGTGCGCGCCCAGGGTGAGGCTCGCTCGGCCGAGCTGATTGGTGACGCTATCAAGAAGAGCAAGAGTTATATCGAGCTGCGGAAGATTGAGAACGCCCGCCAGATTGCCCAGATCCTGCAGGAGGGCGGCGGCAAGAACAAGCTGTACCTGGACACCCAGGGCTTGGGTCTGAACGTCAACGCGCAGGGCGAGGATGTGAAATAAACTCCATTAATCGGGGCGCACGGGTAGTGGAATCATGTACAAATAGCTTATTAGTCGCATCAGAATGCGGTCTCTTCTCTTCAAATTATCTTCAAACTATCTTCCAGTCCTCTATCCCGTCTAGTATCAATGTCCATGAAGATCAGATAGATTGTCTACAGTATCTATAGACTAGTACTGGTGCATTGTGCTGACCATCAGCCAATATATATTTTCGGCGCGGGGACGAAGGCGGCGAGCGGAGACTCCACCCACTTTTTTTCTGAGCTTCCGCCACATTTAGATTCTGAGCACCAATTAACTAAGGGAGTCAAGAGACTTGGTGAGTATATATCTGCTCAAGAACAATAACACAGGGCTATTCCAGCTCAATGCTACATCCAATCCGTCCTGCGACTAACAAAATCCCCAGAACCCCCACCAAAATGACCGACCCCACCACCACCGACCCTCAAATCCATCTAACAGAGATCGACGTCGACCTAGACGTCCAAGAGATCCTCCTCGCAGCCTCCCAGCACGATACCGCCAAACTCCGCCACCTCTGCCGTACACAATCCTCCCTGCCCGATGCAGCAAACGTGAAAGACCCGGAGACGGGCTACTCGCCCCTCCATGCGGCCATTGCAGCCTGCGAGGCGGACGAAGACGAGAAAACGAACGGCGAGGCTGCGTCGGCGGATAAGGAGCTGTTGGCGGCTGGTGCGGAGACGGTCAAGTTCTTGTTGCAGGAGGGTGCTATCTGGAATGATCTTGATAACAAGAATGAGACGCCGGGTTGTTTGGCGAGGCGTATTGGAGCGACGGAGCTGTATGAGTTGATTGTTGATGCTGGTGTGCGTGCGGAGATGCTGCTGAATCGATTGGATGAGTATGCGGCGCTGTCGGACGGTGATGACGAGGACGAGGATGAAGGCGAGGAGAATGCCCAGGACAAACCAGAAGACGAGACAGAGACAGCACCAGAGCTCGTCGAAATCTCTACAGAACAACCCGCCGAATCTACCACCCCAGCAAACCCCAACGTGAACAACAGGGGCTACCTCTCCTCCACACTATCCATCTCCAACGACCGAATCCTCGACTCAGACGCAAACGGCGTTATGATGCGCTGGGAAAGCGACATCATGCTCAAATCCGCCAAATCCCTACTCCCACGCCCAGGCCTGAAAGTCCTCAACATCGGCCACGGCATGGGCATCGTAGACGGGTTCTTCCAAGCCCAATCCCCCGCCGAACACCACATCATCGAAGCGCACCCGTCCGTACTAGCCGACATGAAAGCCAAGGGCTGGGACACGAAGCCCGGCGTGACCATCCACGAGGGCCGTTGGCAAGACGTTCTCCCCGGTCTTGTGGGCGAGGGCGTCACGTTCGACGCGATCTACTATGATACCTTTGCGGAGTCTTATGCCGATTTCCGGGATTTCTTTTCTGAGCAGGTTATTGGGTTGTTGGAGCAGGATGGAAAATGGGGTTTCTTTAATGGGATGGGTGCTGATCGGCAGATTTCGTATGATGTTTACCAGAAGGTTGCTGAGATGGATTTGTTTGAGGCGGGCTTTGATGTTGAGTGGGAGGAGATCCTGGTGCCGAAGTTGGAGGGTGAGTGGGATGGGGTGAGACGGGCGTATTGGGTTGTTGAGAATTATCGTCTGCCGCTTTGTCGGTTTATGGATTAGGTGATGGTACAGCTACTCGAGATACTGTAGATAGTATATGGGATAATGAATGATTTGAACGCCATGAATGATGGGCATCCCATCTGCCGACATGCATACGATTAAGCGTTGAGATCGTACTTGAACTTGACTTGGATATAATTTTCCTCGGCTCATGCGCGTCATTCGGTTTCATTTCTATGAAGACAGATATATGTCGAACGCTCAAAAATAGCAATGCAAAAGAACAAAACAAAAGGAAAAAAAACCCGCCAAAACGTAAAGAAGAGGGCGAATTCTGAACGCCTCATGAAAAATGTACCTATACTACAGTTGGATCAGATCCACCTCTGAGAAATCCGGTGGACTGCGACTAAAGATCGTTCGACACTTGCCATCCAGTGCCTGGTACTCGTTACTGACCCAAATGTGCTTGCTGAACCGCTGTGTGCGGTAAACCTCGTCATCACTAATGCCAAGGTCGTCTCGTGGGATCCAAATCACGGGTCGTTTCGCGCGGAGAGCTTCGTGTTGGAAGGCTCGTTGTACAAGTTGATCGCGCTCATCCGGTGTGAGGTCTTCCAGTTCGTCGTGAATACCTGCAAAGAGGGCGTGACCCACGGTGTTCGTGGCCGGTCCTTGCGCTTCGGTATCGTGAGCCATCTTCTCTCGAAGAGCCTTGATAGTCGGACTCGGGCCGGCTGAATTCGCCCCAAAGAACTTTGATCGCCTATCAGGTGAGCGATCAGCCCAGGATTGCCGCTTTGTACCGAGTTTAGGTGTAGTCAAAAGACCCGAGTCATGACGCTTTCGTCCCTCACGGTCTGCCTCCAGGGCCTTCAGTTCAATGTCATGCGCATCTCGGTCCCGATTGTGCTCCTTGCGTTCCCGATTGGCGAGACGATTCTCGATTTGATCATCCTCGTCCTCATCCTCGCCGTCAACGCCAAGGCCAAGTCGAACTAGCTGGGCACGGTGGAATTCTTCATCGCGGCGAACTGCGTCGTCTTCCAGAGTGATTGGCAGATAACGCAGAAGCGGACCAAATGCCTCATTAAGGAGGATTTGGAAGCCAATAGTCAAGATGAGAACGATGATCATGACAATAGCTTGACCTTTGCAAGCGACCGATCCCTCTGTATCTCGCACGAGGAAGAACAAGCCGATCAGGCATACCTCCATGAAATACAGCCCGGTGAACAGCTGGTTGACAGCCCGAGGAAACAAAAGGCCACCAGTGTCGAATCGGAATTTGGTCACGTATAGAGTGTTGTAGCGATAGACAAACCAGAAAAGGCTGAATGTGATGATGTTGAACACCATAATGAGTGGTGCAACAACACAGTAGATCAGACCTAGCCGGACAAAGGTTAGAAGGCGTCTCAAAATTTGGGTGAAAATGGGAAGGCTTGACTACATACCAATTGAAGCCAAGGTGGTGTACACAGGGAAAAAGGTACCCCATTGCATTTGGTTCAAATTTGTCGTCCGCGCCCACTTCTTCCGTGCTGTCGAATCCATGATTGGGGCGAGAATGAACCAGCTGACAAGGCCAAAGATCTGCACCAGAGCACCCGCACTCACAGACATGGCTTGCAGAATCATGTAGGAGAAGAAGTAGTTACTTGACTTGGGAATGTTCGTGGCCAGCAGTTCGGGCCAGCTGGTCACATTCGTGACATTATCAATGATGGTCGTAAAACTGGAGGCAATTGTGACGATCAGGAACAGCTGCACAAACAGGAAGGCAAAATAGTAGTTCTGGACGGTCAACTCGATAGCCATGCCCGTGTGCACACCTTGGGCCTTGCTCAGGAAGCGGAGAATCAAAGGCAAGAGAGCCATAAGAATGGCCAAACAAAGTGCTGGAAGAATACCTTGAATAGCGGAGATCAACCATGCAGGCAACTTATTGAGCCAGGCGAGCCATGTGAAAGCTCCCTCGAGGTATGACAGTTGCGATAGAAGTCCAGTAAAGGCAACGGGGAAAGCCCATCCAATAACCATGCCGATGACCAAAGTGATGATGCCAAAGGTACGCAGATAGCGTTCCCACCATGTCATAGACATGTTGTCCCAGATGACATCATCTGGGGAAATCTCCACGATTCGAGGGGCCATCTGCTTGGGCACGTGGTGCGCGACCGATTGGCAAGCCATGTGAGCCGCAACCTGGTGGTTGAATTGGATGAAGGCAGAGTTCATCAGCGGGAATCGTTCCGGGTGTTGTTGATCAACTTCAATTTCCAGATTCAATCGCGCAAGTTCCTTCCGGCAATAGTCAATAGTATCAACCTTCTTGCCCATCAGCCAGAGTGAAGGCATCCATTTCCATCCAAAGATGGGCAGACGGTGTGTCTCTCTGTCCTTTTGCCGAACATACTGCTTCCAAAGTGGCTCTCCATAGCCCTCGTTATCAAACTCCTCATTGTAGGCAATGGGGTACTCTTCTCCGTCAATCTCGTCCCCTTCCTTGTGACTTTTACGCCGGTCCCCAAGGTCCTTGCGTGCCTTGGACTTGTCCGATCCACGGTGAGGCGTAGCAGTCGTAGGAGAATCCGGGCCAGTCAAAGGATACTCATCGGCCTCAGGTCCGGATCTCTTGGAGTGAGTAGATAGGTGCGATGACATGCGATCCTTCCAAGACGGCCGCTTCTGGGGTGTCGGCCTGCTGTCTTGGCACATGCTGCCACTTTGGCCTTCTTCGGGTGATTGTGGCTTGGTGATCGAATTGAAAGATCCAATAGCTAGGTCATTGGTGGGCGAATCACCGTCAAACATAGGGGGGCTTCTTCCACGGGCTGGCAAGTTGTTGTCGGTCGTCTCCACAAAGCCACCATTACGGGTCAAGGTGTTGTCAAAGCCAACTTCCACCTTCTTGAGACCACCTTTTACCGTTTTCCCAAGTTTCTCCACGCCGTGTCCAACCAGACCAGCTGCCATGAGTGCCGGATCCAAGACTCCGCCACCAGTGCGTGATCCATCAGATGCACCACGCTTATGTGTGTCGGGGTTTCCATGTAAAACTTCGCGTAATGTGTGGGCCTGGTGAGGGTCACCAGAACTGATTCCTGGGCTCATGGCCATCTGAGCCGCTCGTTGGTCGGTTGCAGCTTTCTCTTGATTTTGCGCCTCCGTCTTACTTTTCCCGGCCTTCTTCGCGTCGGCCTTGGCTTTCTTCAGAGCTGCCTTTTTGCATTTAACGATCAAATCCGTCTCGGCTGCCTCGAGCCTCAGGGCAAGCTCATTTCGCTCCTTGACTTTTTCATTCAAATCGTCAAAGTTGCGGTTGATCCAAATGTTTCGAATGCCACCGGGAAAGACGTCAAACAAGTTGTCCAGGGACTCGACATTCAGCCAGCTGTGGGGAATAGCTGTGACGAGCACGGTTGTCGCAGAGGCCCGTAGTCGATGTTGTGGGGATGTCATATAGGCTTGCCGCATACGAATATAGCCTCGTAGCTCATCGAAGAATATGGCGCAGACGTAAAAAACCATGATGACCGCCAGGACACAGTGCGCCCAATAGCGGTTGGTGTGCTCAGGTTTTACGTTACCCCAGGCCAGTTGATCCAAGCCACTGACATTCCATCGTGGGCCAGAATCAGTACCATTTTGGGATGACGTACCCTTTCCTCCCACGCGGTTGATGGGCAACAGCACTGGCAAGATCAAAAACCCCATAGGAATGAAGATCTTGAGAAGCATGCGCAAATAGCGGAGGAAGAAATACGCATCGAGGCCACATTTTTGAATGAATTCTGAGCTGGAGGTTCGAAACACTGGGCCGATCCACCGAAAGAGGCCCGGCGGAGATGGTTCTGTGCGTTCTCGATCTGGGACAAGGTAGGTTCGCGGTTGACTATACACAAGAGCATTAGATTTGGTTCTCACTTTTAGCAACTTTCTTTGCCTTCAGATGCGACACTCACTAGATGCGCGTTAGTTTGCCTTTGAGGAGCATGAATAGTAGAAACTCGACGGTAAAGACAATCATGGCCGTCGCCAGCGAGGCCAAGAAGCTCTTGAGCGAGACGCCCTCCTCCAATTTTCCATTGCCGCCAGTATGCGACAACGCCTCTTCGAGACTTGAAGTCATGGCGACCAGCAGTCAATCTTGGGCCGCAAGGTTGAGAAGTGATGAAGACGATCAGATGCTGGAGGAGTGAAGATCGGCGGCCCTCCGAAAGCACCGTCTTGAAGATCTGATATCGCTTGCACGAGTTGTTTCTGGCGATTCAAATTAAATCGAGGGAATTGGTAGAAGGGCAGCCCATGGCCGGTCGGGCGTCAGGAACGAAGCGAAAAGTAGATTTCTCAACGAAAGCGAAACTGGGGGGCTACAAAGGGAAAGATGAACAATAAAGGCGATCGGCAGCGGGACTGCCCTACCGACTCCTCGCTACCCACTCGTTACTTACCCACCAAACAAGGCGAGCTTTGAATAGTAACACAATAATGACTACAGTGGCTGGTGTTTGGGTTGGCGCCCACGGACCTGACAGCTCCCCGCGAGAGGGTAAAAACAGGGATGATTGGAGGGATCGTGGAATCGTGGAATTGCCGATCGCCCTGTAGGATGACATCAGGCGTCTGGTGAAACAGCCAAGCAGATCCCAGCGGCTTCAGCGAGAGTGGGAAGCGCAAAGCGGCAGCAGGTTTTGGGAGTTTTGTCTTTGCGGTGTATATGCTTGAATCTGTACGGAATACAGGAAGTGGATTGTTATGCCTGCTGTTGGCCTGTTGCCCATTTGTTTCAATCAACAAATCAACAAAGCAACAAAGCAGCAGCAACTGCGACCCCTCGAACCGACCAAAAGGGGAGGCGCCACGGTCAATGGGTCCAAAAAGGGAAAAAGGTGGATCCGAGGGCCCTTGAAAGTGGCTGTGCATTGAGACAGCCTTAGGGCCCAGGGGAAATTGGGAATACAAATCTGCACTGCCCAATCAGAAAGCAGTGTGGCTGACCCCCTTTCCCCCAGTATCACGTGGGTGTCACCCTTCGAGATCACATGACATTCCTGCTGCCCTTGGTCTTGCCTGGTCATGTGATCAGTGCCTGGGTAACGCGCCATCCCAAAAAGGAAACCACTTAACGCGTCTGCGCGTCCCGGCCCTCAGTACGCGTCCCGCCGAAAAAAAGAGCTTTTGCTCTCCCTTTCTCCAAACACTTGACTCTCCGTCTATAATTCTCCACCACCACCACCACCCATCTCATCCCCCCGCCATCCACCACACATACATACATACATACACACACATACACAGAAATCATGTCTTCACCGGCTACCCGGAGGACTCGTGCCTCCAACAAATCCTCCACACCGTCAAGGTCGTCCCGAGAGCCCCCTAGCAGCCCGACTCTGAGAGAATCCACACCCCGTGCCGCCCGAGCCCTCGCCGCCGAGCGCAACATCCCATCATCCTCCCCAGCAGCCTACCAGTCTTCTCCCATGAGACAACGGAATTCGGAGACACCAGATGTCCGAATGGGTGATGCTAGCTCACAGGTCGATGATGGGGACAGAACCCCCCGAGCGAACCAGGGAGTGAGAGGTATGCCGAAGGATTTTTCTTGCGACCAATTGTACCTCCAGCAACTAACATTCGGGCAGATTCTTCTCCCATCAGCTATATTGCCAGCTCTAGTCCCGCTCGTGGTCTGGGTCGATCCGATATTCGCTCTGACATTCGCTCCGATGCCCTGAGTACCAGCAGTGGGCTGTTCGTCTCCCCCAGCGGCGGCCGCAGAGGCTCTCGCCGCAGTGACCTTCATTCCAGCGGTCTGAACTCGACCCCCGCTCGTCGGAATCGCGTGTTCGTTGGTCCCAATGGCATGCCCGCTGGCGACAGTGCCCCGCGCTCTGATGCGACTTTCTCCAACATCAACCCTGGCACCTCCGAGGCTGAGGTCATGGCAGGCAACTCGACTCGTGTGATCTGGGGTACCAATATCTCGATTCATGATTCCATGTCCGCCTTCAAGAATTTCCTGTACAACTTTGCCACGAAATACCGCCTCTGGGCCGAAGGCGCGTCGGATAATGAGGTTCGCATTATGGGTGATGCGGCAGAGAAGCGGGAATATATTACTATGATGAACGATATGCGCCGACTCGGCTTGACGACATTCAACCTTGATTGTAAGAATCTCAAGGCCTATCCTCTGACACGAAAGTTGTGGCACCAGTTGCTTGCCTACCCGCAAGAAATTGTGCCTTTGATGGATCAAGCTGTCAAGGATGTTATGGTTGATTTGGCTCTGAAGGAGATGGATGTGTTGCGGTCCGAGATTCAGCGTGGTGGCCAGCGCGACCGTCGTGGCCAGTCTATTCTGACCTCGGATGGCGTTGGTCCTGCCGCTGATGTGCCTGATCTGGTCCAGGAGGTTGAGACTGTCAACTATAAGGTCCTGCCATTTGGCCTGGACCAGAGCATCAACATGAGAGATTTGGACCCAGCTGGTAAGACTTGGAAACTTGCTTTCATTTTCAACTTCCAAATTACTGACTGGTTATAGACATGGACAAGCTAGTTAGCATCAAGGGTCTGGTCATTCGTACCACACCTATTATTCCCGATATGAAGGATGGTGAGTTTCAATGTCTCGATTACCATACGATAAAATTTGCTAACCCACTCCCAGCCTTCTTCCGCTGCAGCGTCTGCAGCTACGGTGTCACTGTCGAGATCGACCGTGGCAGAATTGCCGAGCCCACCACCTGTCTTCGTGACTCGTGCAAGTCGCAAAACTCCATGCAGCTCATTCACAACCGCTGCAACTTCTCCGACAAGCAAGTCATTAAGTTGCAAGAAACCCCAGACAACGTCCCCGATGGCCAAACACCTCACTCCGTGTCTCTATGTGTCTATGACGAATTGGTCGATGTCTGCAAGGCTGGTGACCGCGTCGAGGTGACGGGTATCTTCCGTTGCAACCCGATGCGCGTCAGTGCTCGTCAACGCTCGCAGAAGGCTCTCTTCAAGACATACATCGATGTCCTACATGTGCAGAAGGTCGACCGCAAGAAGATGGGCATTGACGTGTCCACCATTGAGCAGGAGATGTCCGAGCAAGCTGCAGAGGCCGACCAGGCTCGCAAGATCTCGGCTGAGGAAGAGGAGAAGATTCGACGCACTGCTTCCCGTCCCGACATCTATGAGTTGCTGTCGCGGTCCCTGGCCCCCAGTATCTACGAGGCGGACGATGTGAAGAAGGGTATTCTGCTGCAGATGTTTGGCGGTACCAACAAGACCTTCCAAAAGGGTGGTAACCCGCGGTACCGTGGTGACATTAACATTCTGCTTTGCGGTGACCCTTCTACCGCCAAGTCCCAACTCCTGCGTTACGTGCACAAGATCGCCCCCCGTGGTGTCTACACCAGTGGTAAGGGTTCTTCGGCTGTCGGTTTGACTGCCTATGTCACTCGCGACCCTGAGACCAAGCAGATGGTTCTGGAGTCCGGTGCTCTGGTTTTGTCCGATGGCGGTACTTGCTGCATTGACGAGTTCGACAAGATGAACGAAGCCACCCGGTCCGTTCTCCACGAAGTGATGGAGCAGCAGACCGTGTCTATCGCCAAGGCTGGTATCATTACAACTCTCAATGCCCGAACCTCCATCCTGGCGTCTGCCAACCCCATTGGCAGTCGCTACAACCCGAAGCTGCCCGTCCCACAGAACATCGACCTGCCCCCTACTCTGCTCTCTCGTTTCGACCTGGTGTACCTGGTCCTGGATCGCGTGGATGAGACAGAGGATCGCCGCCTGGCCAAGCACTTGGTCGGCATGTATCTGGAGGACACCCCCGAGAACGCTGCCTCCGAGGAGATTCTGGTGAGTACATCCACAGCCCACAGGCATCCGATACTTTATTCCTTTTCTTTTCAGCCTAGCTAACCATCTTCCTCTAGCCCATCGAATTCCTCACAGCCTACATCACCTACGCTAAGACCCGCGTCCACCCCGTCATCACGCCCGAAGCCGGCGCCGCCCTCTCCGACGCCTACGTTGCCATGCGCCAACTCGGTGACGACATTCGCGCCTCCGAGCGCCGCATCACCGCCACAACCCGCCAACTGGAATCCATGATCCGTCTCTCAGAAGCACACGCACGCATGCGTCTCTCCCCCGAAGTTACCGCTGCCGACGTCGACGAAGCCGTGCGCCTGATCCGCTCCGCTATCAAGCAAGCCGCGACGGATGCGCGCACTGGCCTGATTGACATGAGCCTGTTGACCGAGGGCACCAGTGCCAGTGAGCGCCGACTGCGCGAGGATCTGAAGAAGGCTGTGCTGGCGCGGCTTGAGGAGCGTGGTGGTGTGGCTGGTACGGCTGTGCGTTGGGGTGATCTGTTCCGCGATATGAGCGAGTCTAGTGATGTTGCGCTGGATCATCATCAGTTTAGTGATGCGGTGCGCTCGCTCGAGGCTGAGGGCGCGGTGCATGTTTCGGGTGAGGGTGCTCGGCGGAGTATTCGTCGGGCGGCGACTGGTATGTCGTAGGGGGTGAGGAGAGATGAGGATGAATCGATAATTGTGTGATCGCTATTCTCTACCACCTGAGCAGAGTCAGTAGTGTGTCTGTGTCGATACACTATTCTATTCTGCCTGGGTTGCTTTGGTTGTTTCTTTTTTTATTATTTTCGACGATGCAATGATTGACCGGGGCTGCATATCTACCTAAGCTCAGGATCACGGGGTGTTATTGTTTTTGTTTTGAGGAAGGGCCTTGGGTTTTTTTACTGTAGTAACATTTTAAGAGAAGATACACATGCATTTTTCCATTGATATGAACCCGTCCTCTGAGTGTAATATCTCAAAACCGGTACTATAGTTACTAGTTGTTAGCCCCTAGCCATGCCCAGACCACAATCTGTGTGAATGATGAGTGACCAGTGTCGCGTGCGTGCCTTCCTCATTCGGCGATGTGGATCAACGCATGTTGAGCTGAGATCAGTTTAGCCGACGTATAAGCGTAGGCAGCCGACATGCAGACACAGTACTCCGTACAGTACATAGTATGATACACGTATGTAATTAGAGAATAAATAGTTAACTGCTGCTGGATTTATGTAGTCACAATTTAAATCTGCTCTGCTTGACGTATCACGGTATCACAGAAATGCCTGACACAAGTGGCTTTTCAGACTCGGCTACTATACTGCCTCTTCTACCAGGCAAAATACAGTCGAAGAGTCGAGACTTAAGAGGAGTCAGTAGTGGGCCTCGAGCTAAACCGACACGGCCCCAGTTTGGCGCCTCGCTTACACCGGGCTGGTTACAGTGCAGAGTGGTGGCGTTAATATTGGTGTAGGGCTGCAAGTCCCTAAGGTTGGAGATATATTGAAATCGTTTTGTGAGCTCTCCCGTCTCTTCTTTAATGTGATCAGTATTCATTCTCTAGATATATTCAGATTCTGGATATCGAGCAAAGTATAGGCAATTCTTATCTGTAATAAGTTGTTGTAACTTGTAAGTAAATAACTGTCAACTCCAGGTCCCACAGGTGGACCAGCCCTCCCCCAACGGACATTTAGCAGTTGGTCGGGGCAAATGGGGAACTATGTGCCCAAACCATTGGAAGCTTCGGGTTACACAGTGCATGGCCTCGGATTGGGCATAGTACAACCCTGTATGTTGGATGGGACCTGTGCCAGGGTGCTGGGAGTAGTACCCTGCAGGAAGATACAACGAGGTTCCTTGTTAATATGTACATATTTTCCTTGTCGGTGAATATGTCGACCTTATGATGTCAAGTCGGCAAGTTCCGTCCTAGAAAACACTGTTAGTATCAGAATGAATCCTCCGTGATACTTTGAGACTATACCACTCGGGTCCACTAGCGTGCAGCTAGCGGATTGTTTCATTCTTAGTCCGCTTTTAGGTTGTTTCGTTTGGTGCTGGGAAGAGCAGCACGTGCCAATCTCGTGACGTTGACTGGCCAGTTGGAATGCTGAGTCATCTGCATACCTGCAGCTTTGGCTATCGAGTAACCAATCAGGAGCCTTAATTCTCTTAAAGCTCTCAGCGTGCAGCCACGACCGACGCTCGCTGGTCAATTGGCCTCGTGAAGCTCTCCAATTATTACCAGCTCTGGTCACACAACGGTTATACACACAGAATCAACTAAGAATCCAGAAGCTGAATGATGCCTCTGCGAGTAACCAAGAAAACCACGTTGGAAGCTCAGTTCGTTCCGGGCGGGGGCCCAGTGGAATTGACCGAACGGGTCTCTTCCCCCAGTCTAGCCGTTCTCGGGCGGCCGATAGAGTATCGCCGCCTCTGCTCTTAACAGCCCTGGCCCTCGCCAAACTGGAGTTTTCCTCTTCTCATGCTGGATTGATCCCCGTCAAGCTTCATTCTCCCTCAACTCTGCCCATCATGAGGTACGGTAATCCCCCCCACTCACCTTCCCCGATCGCATTGCTCTCGTCATCGCACATCCCAGCCACCCCTGCCGATATCCTGGCCTCTCAGATAGCTCGCTCTCGCCTTCAATGCGATCCGATCCCCGCATAGCTTTTGCTGATTCGGCCACCCGTTCGATGCTCACAACACTCCCAAACTAACATCTCCCTTGCAGGTTCGGCGAGCATCTCCGATCCTCCATGATCAAGGAGTACTACCCGTACTACATTGCCTACGACGAACTTAAGAAAGCTCTCAAAACCGACTTTGTCACCCAACCCACCCCAGACAACATCAAACCCGCCCGCAAGGAATGGACCGAGGATGACGAGACCACCTTTGTCACTCTGCTTGAGTCCGAACTCGACAAGGTCTTTCTCTTCCAGAAGCGCAAGTCCGAGGAGATCGTCGAGCGCATTAAAGCTAGTGAGGTCGAGGTGAATGACGTCGTCTCCCGTCTCGACGACAGCACCGGTTCCCGTCGCCAGAGCGCCCGCGCGTCGAGACCACCGCCTACCGACGAGGATTTCCTGCTGTTGGAGCAGGCGCTTTCCGATATTATCGCCGATGTGCATGATTTGGCTAAATTCACACAATTGAATTACACTGGTTTCCAGAAGATCATTAAGAAGCACGATGTATGTGGTGGTCCATCCCATTGCCCTTGTCTTTCATCCGCCCGCAGATCTCGACGTTGACCCTTAGAGGCGTGATCTGATGTCTTCGCTGCATTGCAATGAAACCAACTGACTAACTCCCACCATAGAAAGAGACAAAATGGTATCTCAAGCCCGTCTTCGCGGCCCGACTCAATGCCAAGCCATTCTTCAAGGACAACTACGACGCCTTCGTTGTGAAGCTCTCCAAGCTCTACGACCTGGTCCGCACCAAGGGTAATCCAGTCAAGGGCGACTCATCCGCCGGTGGAACCCAGCAGAACTTCGTGCGCCAGACCACCAAGTACTGGGTGCATCGCGACAACATCACCGAGTTGAAGCTGGTGATTTTGAAGCATCTGCCTGTGTTGGTTTTCAATGCCAGCAAGGAGTTTGAAGAAAAGGATACGGCCATCTCCTCCATCTACTACGACAATCCCGATACCTGGGAGCTGTACCAAGGTCGTTTGAAGAAGACCGAGGGTGCCGAGGCCATTCGTCTGCGCTGGTATGGAGGTATGGAGAGCGACCAGATTTTCGTGGAGCGTAAGACCCATCGCGAAGATTGGACGGGTGAAAAGTCTGTCAAGGCCCGTTTCGCCCTCAAGGAGAAGAACGTCAATGCCTTCCTGGATGGCCGCATGACTGTCGAGCAGGTCTTTGACAAGATGCGCAAGGAAGGTAAGAAGAGCGCCGATGAGATCAACGATCTCGAGCAGCTCGCCCGCGAGATCCAATATCGAGTCATTACTCGCCGCCTCGTTCCCGTCACCCGCACGTTCTACCACCGTACCGCTTTCCAGCTGCCAGGCGATGCCCGTGTGCGTATCTCACTCGATACCGAGCTTACCATGATTCGTGAGGACAACCTGGATGGCCGCCGACGCGCCGGAGCCAACTGGCGGCGCATGGATATTGGTGTCGACTTTCCATTCTCGCAGCTGCCGCCTGAGGATATTGACCGTTTCCCGTACGCTGTGCTGGAGGTCAAGCTGCAGACGCAGGCAGGCCAGGAGCCGCCGCAGTGGATTCGAGACCTCACGGCATCGCACCTTGTTGAAGCAGTGCCCAAGTTCAGCAAGTTCATCCATGGTACAGCCACCCTTTTCCCCACCCGCATCGACCTTCTCCCCTTCTGGTACCCGCAAATGGCCACGGATATTCGCAAGCCACCCACTCGCCGCTACGGTATTCACCGCGCGATGGCGAGCACGTCGATCTCCGCGAATGACGAGGACTCGGATGACGACGAGTCTCCACAGATCACCGAGAGCGCCACACTAAATGGCTCACGCGAGGGCCCCGATGACCGATACTTGTTTACCGAGACGAATGGAAACGAGTTGGACATTGAGGAACGTATTGCTGCGCGCCCACTGCCCGGTGACGAAGATTACCCTCTGTATGATTCAGAGGACGAGTATGACACTGTGTATTCGGATGAGCTGGAGGAGGCCCGCCGCGTTGGTGGTGCTTATTATGCGGAACAACTGGCCAAGCATTACGTTCGCAAGACTGGACGTGCGATCGCGCAGGGACTCTGGGCGATCGTTCCCCGGCCTCGGCCTACCGAGATGCCACCCCAAGAGGCGCGCGGTATTCAGGTGCTCGGTACCCAGCGCAGGTTCCAGCGATTCCAGGCGCCCCCTGGCAAGAGTAAGTTTTCCATTTTTGAAGCCGATTTATTCCATGCTCTCTTCTCAGTATGAGCGCACCCAACTAACATATCATAGAAATCTTCGTTCCCGTCCGTGTCGAACCCAAGGTCTACTTTGCCGCTGAACGCACATTCCTCTCCTGGTTGGAATTCTCCATCATCCTGGGTGGTATTGCCGCCGCCCTTCTCAACTTCGGCATCGACTCCATCTCGCTGGCCAGTGCATGGGCCTTTACCCTTCTAGCCGCCGGTTCCCTAGTCTACTCACTCATGCTGTACATCTGGCGTGTGGATAAGATCCGCAAGCGTCGCGATGTCAAACGAGTTTACTACGAGAAATGGGGACCTACCGTTGTCAGTGTGGGTCTTGTAGCTGTTGTATTGGTCAACTTTGCCCTCCGAGTGAAAGCAGGTGGATTCATGGCGGGCGACCTACCGTTGGATGGCAGACCCCGTCATGGTGATGAGCTTTGAATTTGAAAACTTGTAACTTTGTAACTTTTTGGAAAAAAAAGTTGGAAGTATCCCTTAACCATTGACTTGGTCTTTGCTTCGATGAGCTCCACGCAGGAAATGTGTGATACGCTGCTGATGAGCTCGGACACTTGGAACTCTCTGTACGTATCATGGCGTTTCCATTTTTGCATTTTTGCATTTTCGTTGCTTCATTGGGTTTATTTTTCATTGCCTGGTGCTCGTGGCGTTGGCTTTGTGTACAAAATCCAGATGAGCTGTGTGTGAATATTATGGAGATTTGCATGCAATTTGCATTCTGATTGCTTCTGTAACAGAGTCTAAGGGGAATTGTAAAGGTTGGGGATCTGAATAAACAGGAAATCTCCGACATAAGGCTTTGTTTGGACCTCCTCCATCCTGGTCTCCGTAAAACCACTCTGGCTCAAAATTTCTAACTTTCCCTTCTCTCTATCTTCATTGTATCTCCTACTCACCCCTCCCCACTTCTCTGCTCTCTCTCTAAAGGGAATCGATGAGATTGCATCTCCTTTCCATGAGAGCCTTATATATACACACTTACATTTATACTACCTACCTGAACTAGGTACACCTATGAGCTGGAACCAACGTCGTCGACGTACAGTCGCACTCGTACGTTCTAAGCCATCCATCACCCGTGAGATACGCTTGTTCACTAACGAATGATAAACCACCCTAGAACATCCAGTGCCTGGGTAATGTACAGGAGGACCAGTATCCCTTTTACTTCCCGCTTTATGTATGGCCTCAGGGTATGTCAGCCTAACCCTTTGAAAGCATTTACATTTTTTTTTTCGATGGCTCCTGAAGTAGAAGATGCAAATGTTTCTATTTTAATAGCCCAAATGCGTCAGACTCAGTTGGCAAGAGAGACATGCCTGTGTTTGTGGGATCTGTATCTGTCGGTGGAACAAGCGTATAGTCGGTACAAGGCACTGTTCGATGTGATGATGGATGCGATGGGATAATGCATTCCCTAACGACCGATGCCGAGAATACGGTATCATGCGCGCAAAAAGCGCTGAGAAACACGTCTGGTCAGATACGACATCTTTCGACACGTTTTTCAAACAGGCTCACTGCGGTTGGGGCTCACTATCTGAGCTCTGTACCTAAATGCTGCTCCAGGCTCTCTTCCTATCTCACCAGACCTGAGAGAGGAGACCACCAAGATCTTCGATGCTGTTTATTGTTCAACACCACCTTACCAGCGTACTTCGCACCTCCAACATTGTTCATTCACACACATCTCGTACCCTTTGGCGTTGTGCTTGAACGGAATCTTGTATCCTTGAGAGGACTCAATCCTCAATCTTCGACCTTTGACACCCAGATCGAAGCTGTGGAGTGCGTCAGCATAGCTCCCGATGGAGGAGGTCATGAATTAGAACATGACCACGTCTGCGGTCAATTATATGACGGGATACGTGCCCCTTAACTCGGCCCAGTACAGCAGATGCGAGGACACTTTGAATCGACTGGGATGCTCTGCGGCAAACATCCGCCACGCGGGACATGCGTTGCTATCGGGGCTGTCGGTATTTGCTGGATACCGGAAATGTGCGAACACGGGCTGCCCACAAGCATTGACCTCGTCAACATCCGGTACTTAACACGCGATGCCCACTCACCCCCGGTCGTCCCGATTGGTCAGAAAGTTCCATCATTTCTTGGTGTCGACCTCGTACGCATCGTTCTACCCTATACGTCGACGCCCGTCCTGTTCCTGAAATTTTTCTCACATCTCACCCTTGAATATCAACATGGCCTCACCTATGACGACGACAATGTGCAAGAACACGATGAAATCTCGAGCTCTGATCCTGCCGATACGAGTGCTCCAGACACAGAAACCAGTTTCTCAACCGCTTCCTCTAATGTGGCTGGCAGTGCTGGAACTCAACTGGAGAGCGAGCTAAAAATGTACGTATCGTGACAAGCACTTATTTCACTGTGTTTATTTTAGTGTGATATGAAAGTATACATTCACTTAATTAAACCAGACTAACGCATAGGATCTTTATAGTACCACCCCCCTACGCCCAGGGATACTACAGCTCTACGACGCAATGACCAGGACCCGAGCTAAAAACGCCGTTACTATGGCTCAGATAAAGCAAACAGGAGTCGAGCACGTCCGTAAAGTCACCCCCTTTGCTTTGTGTTGGCTAATGCGGCACTGATGGGCTTGTCAACGGATGAACTGTTGTGGGAACATGACGGGGCAAAATCAGCGCAGAGCTAGAAAGATGGGTGGAGGTTTTCGAGCGGGCAACAATCAAGACATTGTGGTATGCCTGTCAATTGATAAAATAGATGCCCTACCCATCCATTCGCTAGATACCGGGTTGCCAAGGTGCCATTCTGCATCAATGTTTACGATGCTGTCCATAGATTTTGCAACCTCGCGGCAACTACCACAAGGGCTGCGCAAGAGAGATTCGAGTCGGTCAAAACGCAAGAATGGTGAGCCGCTATCAAGCCACAGGCTGGTGTGTTTGGCGAAGGGGACTCCGGGAAATTTGTTGAGGCGAGTGGAAGTGGTTCAAGTCCAACATGGGCGAACGCCAAAAGGCTATACGTCGGCGCTACATTGGACGGTTCAGTGAGGCATGGCGGAATTCCATCGCCGAATATCGATGATTCTTGGTGACCCTGAAACAGGGTATACGACTGAGGTGGCCGTGACGAATCTGGTCAGAAACATTGGGAGAGCAAGGCTCGATAGGGAGAGTGTTGAGCCGCCAGATGCTCCCATACTTCATTACATTACAAAAGTCTGCTTCGTCCAGCTGGTAGCTTCCAGTATGAGTGGCTCTACTGGATGGTACGTATCACGAACTCATTCTCGATCTGATTATTGCTAATTTTTTTTTACTGTGGTATGGTGTAACGCTCTACACACCCCTCACATCAAACCAAAGACTAACATGAAGTGATCTCACACAGTGAAACCTCCATCCTCAGAGATTCTGCTGAGTTCAGAGCTTATTTAACGCGCGTCGAAACTGAGAAACACGCCGCCCTGGCTCATATTCTCGCGGCATGGGCTTCTATATCAGCATCTGCACGACATGATCGTGATTCCAACACGAACGGAGTTACATGCAGACGTACTAAACGTCTGGCGTGATACGATGCCGACACAACTCGTTGAAGTCAAGATTGTCAATAGTCACAGGCTACTCTTCTGGGAATTTGTCTTTTGGCCCTGGCCCTAGCTCGAAGAAGTTAGGATAGATACAGATGGGGTTAGAATACTTGGTCAGTGGCGAGAGTGGAGAGTTCTCGTTCCTGTGTGAGGGGCAATGGTCCCATACCATTTGGATTGTATGGAGAGGTTGAGTCAAGTCTCCTGTTGGTTGAGAGATTATATTGCTCTACGCTGGTCGTCTCCATACAATTCTGGCCAGCGAATGCCTTCTTCAAACTTTCATAATCTTTCACTCTTCATCATTCACTCCGTCGCTACAACATTGCATCAACAACTATACGGCACTGGGGGACAATCTCCCTGCCGACCAGCCCACTCTGGGACCCAGGAAGATCCCTCCACTGTAACTGCATTGGAAGTCGACAAAACAACACTCTCGAATACCTACCAGATCGCCCACATGCCACTTTACACCAAGGTAACTTTCAAGAACGGCTCGAAGAAGCTACCACCCGCCCGAGTCGCCATATCCAACGAACTCATCTTCTTCATCGAGGGTACTACAGTCGGAGGCAAGCTTCTAGGCACTCCCGGGCTCGCCCACTACGACTACAACAGAGAGATCAAGCCAGCCCGGGCTCACAGGGGCATTAGGGCGGAGATCCCACAAATTCGGGTTATGAATATTGAGGTACGATATAGCCCCTTCGATCAGAGACGACATGACGTGAGCCTCTCGTTGACCGCGCAGCTGAGCAAGAAGACCTGGAAACCATTCACATCATCTGTTCTGGACCAGGACAAAATTGACATGTAGTATGTGAGCATCGTGTGACGGCTCTATCTCTTGGGGCTCAGTCATCAAGAAGATGAATTTCTTCACGCCGCTGGGAAGAAAACACTTTAATTCACATGGGGCCTGTCCTATGGATGCACGGTCTTACTTTATGATCAGTACGAGGCAAGTAATGCGCACTTATAGGTGATGGAGCTGCTAGATACAACGTTCCCTGGACCCTCTCATTGAAGAATAACGACTATATCAAGAAGTACATCAGTTGGGAATGCAGATGGACGAGCTGGACAACGAAATTGATGCTCTGGAGATGGAGATGGATGATCTGGGAATGCTCAACAGAAGTGAAGTCAATCTAGTGGAGATTTGCCCCTTGACCTTGGATCTAGCTCAAGGCTGAAGGAAATAGGTGCAATTGCAGAAGATTGGGCTGATATTTAGCGAATGGGGGGGGGGGGGGATGAAGATTGTCACCTGGAGCGGGCTGGAGTCATTTCTTGATGTTTTCTACATAGTGTCAAGAATTCAATCCAGCTTTTCATCAAATGAAAGTTTCATATTGTAAGATATTCTTTCTAAAGTGAGCTCTTTCTTCCCTAGTGACCGCACCAAAACCTTCGATAGGAAAGGTATCCAAGACTTCCATCTTTCTTTCCTTCCTTCACCATCCCTCCTCTCCCTCTTTCATCACCCCAACCCCTCGTCTCCTATCCTTCTGGATTGGAAATACCCGAAAATAACTGAATCATATTTCATCATGCAACCAAAGACCTATATCTGTCGCATGGACATGATGAGAAAAACACTCGAGCCTCCGCCCAAAGCCGTCAGTCGCAACCGCGATATCTCGATGTCGACCATCGCCTCCCGGATGAGTGTGAGCGCTGTTTGTGAGAATCAAAATCCTCTCGCCTCACTTGAGGCTATTGCGAGCCAGATGCGGCAGGGCGGCACCTACGATGGTACTAGCCGCGGTGCTTCTCGTGCGACTCCTCAGCCTGCTGCAGCTTGGGAGCAACCCGAGTCTCCGTCCTTGTCTGAGCCTTCTTCCCTGTCAGAGGCCCCCACTACTCCAACTATCTCTGGACTCGCGAGCCCCCAAGATGAGGATGAGATCCCGCGCTCGCTCAAGCGCAAGCGTCAGCCTCCTAAAATTCCTACCACTCCGTCAAGCTCCGCTCGCACCACACCTGCTCATTCCCCCAGCACTGTGGCGACGAGTCCTGGCTCCCCTGATGTCGCCCGGAAAATTCGATCTCTAAGGTATGTCATGATGAGACCTTGCTGATTAGTGAAAGGATTGCTCTAACCTATCCCATAGACTCGATAGCCCGAGTCCCATCAACGATGAGAACCAGGCAACTTTCAGCCTCCCTCGACTGCGCTCTGAGAACAAGAAGCTAAAGCCTGAGAGGGATACCGCGAAAGCCAGTCCTCAGGCTTTACAGCGCGACCTGGCGACTGTAAGATTGCAGCTCGAGAATGAGAAGCGGCAAAATGCCAAACTCAAAGTCCAGGCAGGCAAAGACAAGGATGATATCAAGGAACTTCGAACCGAGTTGGAAGCCTTGTGCTCCAAGTTCGAGAGCGAGAAGCTGGAAAACTCCAATGTAAAGGATGAGCTTGTCGATTTGCGGGCCGATCTTGAAGCTCTCCGCTATCACTTTGGAGCAGGATTAGGCGGGGACACCAGTGTCAACCCGGAGACCCGAGAGGGCCTGGAGAAAATCATTCATATGAACGAATTGCTCCGTCGTGTCATTCAGGGCGAGCGTGTTTACCGAGATGAAATGTACGGAAAACTCCATTCTTTGCGTAAGAAGGTGGGCCCATTGCTTGCTAAAGTGGATGGGCTTGAGCAAACTGTCGAGGAAATCAAGGTACATCTCGGTGCTCATGATGCTCCGATTGAGCTCATCATGGACTTCGTGCGAAATTTCCACCAGTGGTGGGTGGATCGCTACAATGCACGCCATCAGGGTGGCAGTACGGAGCCCACTGATGGAACCCAGCCCTGAAATGTTCGATATCTTGTTGTTGTCTTCCCAGATGAGGAACTATCTTGTACTATTCTGTGTTTGTAACAATGTCCAGAATGTGTTAGTTTTGTTCGAGATGGGAAATTTGAACTTGTATGATTTGCACTTTGTGTAATTTCTTGGAAAATGTGATTTCTATCAGATTCGTAATGCTATCAGTCATGCTATGGTTGTTTGCCTACCAGTGACTTGAGGCTTCTAACGCTCGTAGGCTATTCTGGACTACACTATTTGGGTCGCTGTCTTCTATAATTCCAGGCTTCCAACTACTGCATCTGCTGCCTTGGAAGCGAGTCAAAATTATAAAAGCTTCCTCCCTCGCCCGGGTTTTCTCCTTCAACACCCACACACATCCTCCAAACCCTCCCACCACCAACAGTCACTCCCACACATACAAACCAACCAAGGCTGGTCCTTGGTGATCAACATCTCTCAACCCAGCCATTCACTTACCAGAATGGCTTTCACTCGAGCCGCGAAGCGCAAGCGCGCAGCAGAGGAAGAGGAGAAGGCCAACAACGGCCAGGCGGAGAGCTCTGCTCGCACCAAGCGAGCCCGGTAAGCAGACCCTACATAAAACCATCTTTAAAAGAAGTCATACTAATAGTTGTGATGGTCAGCCAAGAGACTGCCGGGGTCCCATCCCCCAAGCCCACCTCCGAAACTCGCCCATCAGAGCTGGCCACTCTACGGGCCAGAGTCCAAGAGCTAGAGGCGCGGGAGGACGCCAACAACACCGAGATCGCCTCTCTCCAAGGCAAAGTCACTCTCCTCGCCGACAAACGAGAGAAGTGGCAGCGTGTCTGGGACGCCATCACCGACACGCGAGAAGTGATGATGACGGAGCTCTCTGAGCTGAGAGCTGAGCAACGCCAGCTCGGAGCGCAGATTGACGAAGATCTGGTGGGTGTGACATCGGTGTTGAACACTTGCGCCGATCTGCAGCTCAAGTTGACCTTGCGGCATCGGGCGATGATGGACCAGATGGAGATGGTGATGGATACTGCGACGGGGTTGGCCAGTGACTCTGCTTTCAGGGACTCAGTCTTGGCGGAGAAGGTGGCTCAGATCCAGGAGGTGATGGAGGATCAAGCCAAGAAGACTGATGAACTGCTTGCTTTGAGCCGGTCTCGGCAGCAGTGATTCAGATTGCTTCAGGGCAGGAAGAGGGGGGGGGGGGATGAGGATGCTGGTCGTTCTCCGGAGAGGATTGATACCCCTGGAAAGATAGATAGTTACAATTCCTACAATCAGAATTGTTATGAAAGCCATTCTTGCGTTCTTCATAGTCATCAAAGCAGTAGATGGTGGTACAATCTAGAGAGCCTCTGGTGCATCTGTGGTTAACAGGCACGTTGTTGCCCTGTGTTTCTTGTCAACATAGTTTGTACCTTAAAAATGGTTAGATTAGGAGTGTAGATTTCCTTTATCAAGAATAAAACAAAAACAAAAAAACAAAACCTGAAGATGAAGACATGATCAAGATCCAGTTGGATCAGATAAGGTCATCTCGACTGCACAGACCGACATGCGCTCAGCCTCAAGCGGGTACTCAAGCGGGTCCACGAGATCGTGGCACGATTCAGGACCCACCGACCCCACGATCCAAGAACAACGACGATCACAAACGAAACGAATTCAATCCCAACAAACAGAGCAAAAGCCGCACCGGCTCATTCAAAATCTCACATCACTTTCTCTTGCCCAGAACACCGAAAGTAGGCCACAAGATGGGGTGAGTCTTGACAGCCCTGAGAAACCTGTCGAGTATCCCGTTTCTGGGGCGTTTGTGGCTTCGGTGGTGGGCATGAGCAGTAGGTCTGGCGCCTACTCTGGGATCTTGCCGCCTGACGAGAAAGTGATGTCAGTATAACGATGATCAGTAAGTGATAAAGAGTGTTGGTTAAATGGTATGAATACTGACGAAGGCTCTCACGGAGCTTCTCGGACGATTCGGCGGACGAGGTGGCGAGATGCTCGAAGCCAGCCTCGTGGCGGTCGATCCGGCGATCGAGAGAGTCCAGCTTGGACCGGATTGCAGCAATCTGGGCCTTGGTCTTCAGGTTCTCGGCCTCCAGTTGCTTCACTGCGTTCTCCAGTCGAGTGATCCTATCCACGGGTTAGTATATACGAGGGAGGATGTACATGCCCTGCCATGTGGGTGCTGAAACTTACCGGTGGTTCCTGGAGTTCTTCTTTTCCGCCTTGCGGCTGGGTCCAGGGTTGTTGGTGTCAACCATTTTGCTTTGGTGACGGATTTGGGCGGGTTTGAGGATGGTTTGGATGGGTTTGGGATGGAAACGAACGGTGGTTCGATGGGATGGATGGATGGAAAGGTGGGAAAGGAAGAGAGGAGCGAAAAGACGGAAACGATCAAAACGATGAGGATATACAGACGCGCCTGTTACAATCATCCAGCACGTGCACCAAAGCAGCGGGCAATTGATACCCCGATATTTCCATTTTCGGCTAGCGTGAAGCAATTCGGCTTTGGATATCAAACTGGGCGGAATTCTCCAGAGATTCTCCACACCGCCCAAGAATGGCAAACACAAAAACATTGCTTATACCTGCGGATATCAATCATGAAAAGCTATGGCATTTCATTGAAAATGTTGTGGGACTGGGCTTGGAGCAAAAGCTCCAAAACTGCAGAGTCTCTCCCTTAATGAAAGAGCTTCAGAGCTGACTTGGACTGAAGTAGCTTGATCTCGAGCTTGGGAGGTCTAAAGTGATAAAACCTAAATGCTCGAGGGAAGGAAATCTGATAGACTGTAAATTTTGGTTGTGGCCTATTACAAAGTCATTGAGACATTCTATATGTAGCTGCATTGTGTCTTATTGAAGGGAGTAGACAATGAGGTTGTTCTCCATTCGTGCCGTTACCTATAACTCGTGGTGGCTTGGCTTGGCTTGATGTAAATACAATGACAACTTGAGCGGAGATATGAATGGGTACATTGAGGCGGCTCATTACTGATGGTCTGGCATCAACTCATTTAACCCATGTGAGTGTCTTTCAGCTATTCCTAAAAATGATGGTCTATAGTATGTGGCATTACCTCCACAGGAAGGTCATTTAGAGTTCGCGGAGGTTTCATGCGTCTTTTTTTAGATCTACGAAAAAAAGAAGATTGTAACATAGTCATTTAGATCTGTAGAGTAGAGATGCAAGTTAAAGCTCATTGAACACATTCTTTAGTCCGTGTTGAGCAAATGACCCAAATGACCCGAAAAGGAAAAAAAAACCTCAATCACCATGTCACCAGCAACAAAAAACGAGATCACCAGGAAAGGAAATAAGAGAAATTCCACAATTTTGCTGGCCGTGATAGCAATAAGACTTGGTGATCCTTGAGAGAGTGAGAAACTGCGCACATAGCCATCTAGTGCTCGTACTGATCCGCATCCGGTCTACCGAAATGCGCCCAGATATGCTGCATCATGCTGCCAGGGTTGCGCTGCATGACGCCGCTGATGAAGCAACGGTGCGAGCGGATCTTCAGAGAGACATGGGCGTAGATGAGCGAAACGGCGACATTGATCATGTGGTCATACCAAGGGTACATTTCATGGTCTTTGTCGAGGGGAACGTTGAGCTCACCAACGACAGACCAGACCTGGTGCATGCGGAGGAGGACCTCCAGGCCAACGACCCAGCCGATGTAGTTGGCAGGGCCGGTTAGAGTCTCCAGCTTGAATGGGTGATAATGTTTGTCCTTCGTGTTGTCAATAAAGGCTTTGACATTGCGAAGGGTCTTGGCCTTCTCCATGGCCAGGCGCTCGGGGCTCATGTCCTCCAAGCCCTGGTATTCCATCTCGAAGGCATTGTAGAGGTCTTCGTCGAAATGGTCCATATCGGAGGCATTCTCAGACTCGCTGGTCTCACTTGAGTCATCAGAGTCATCAGATTCATCTGAGTCCTCCAGGCTGTCAGAGTCATCCGAGTCTTCATAATCCTCGGAGTCATCGTCGCTCGAGGAGGTCTCAGAGTCGGATGGCACAGGCTTAACCAGGTCAGGTAGCTTGACACCCTGATTGGCCTTGGGGATTTCAGGGTCTGGATAATGAAGATGTAGGTTAGTCACTGGTTCCCGAGAGGAAGAGTAATGATCACGGCAGGGGCTGGATAGACAGTGTGGAGACTTACTTTTGGTCGACTTGTCCTTGCCATCGTCCTTCTTCTTGTTGTCATTCATATCGGGATTCTTGGCATCCGGCTTGTTTTCCTTGGTATCAGGCTTCTTGTCCTGGGCATCGGGCTTCTTGTTCACCTTGGCATCGGGCTTCTGATCCTTAGTATCCTCCTTCTTAACAGCAGCCTTCTCGTTGCCATCGACCTTCTTCTCCTTCGCAGGAAGCTTGCCAGACTTGGCCTTCGAAGCCTTGCCCATCAGGTCCGCCTTGGTGCCCTTGGGCTTGCTGCTTGCGTCATCAACAGAGCCCTTGGACTTGTCGTTGGTGGCAGAGGGTCCCTTGCCAGACACAGCCGCAGTGCTGGTGGTGGCCTTCACCACAGGTGGAGCCATAGGGGTAGGCTTGATGGCAATTTTATCAGAATGGGAAGGGGACTGGCTCGAGGTTGTCTTCTTGGCTTTGTCGGGTGTGATATGAGAACCACGACGCTTGCGGGACTGGCGCTCTGAGGCCTCCTGAGCAGGGGGGCCGGCCATGAGTGATGAAATTGAGATGCAGTGGATGGGTGTTGATGAAGAAAGATGGATGGTTGATGAAAAGGAGAAGAGGGGAAGGTGTGGTTGGAATGGACGGTGGGGGAGGAGATGAGAGAAGGAAGGATGGTGGGAGCTGGGCAGGTGACTTTTATAATTGAGAGGTGCAAACGAGACGATGGCGGATTCTGCACATGCCACATCCCTCATGCAGGAAGTTGCCTGCAAACTGCGTTTAGTTTACAAAGACCTGTCGTGAAACAAACAATGGGATGGCAGTGGCATTGAAACTACACGGGTCCTTGTTAGAGACAGTGGGGGATATGAATGTATTCAAGACACTGTATGTACACTCTGAGGTAATACCCACAGCATGAAATGAGTCTGTATAGGGTCATTCATCATTGTCCGGCTTAGGGATTGTAGTTTACCACTGGAATTGTGGTATCATCCAGGCTAATGGCATCGGGGTTCTTAGCTCCAACACCAGAATACTTGTTAATCCAGCCCAAGACTTGTTGATGCCACACCAGACTATTCTCCTTGTTTGTAACCCTGTAGATAAATTAGGTTAGTGCAATGCGGCGAAGGGAATTGACAGCCTCATCGAATTAGACTTACCAGTGGTTCTCATCAGGGAAGTTCAGCAGCCGACTGGGAACACCACGTTCTTGGAGAACATTGAACAGACTCAGACCCTCGGATTCGGCCAGACGATAGTCCTTAGTGCTGTGGATGACCAAGGTGGGAGTACTGAATTGCAGGATGTGCTCCGGAGCGGAGGGGTCCCAGCGGCGGTAGTTGTCTCGATTAGCCCAGAAGGTGCCGTTGAACTGTGTCATGTTAGATAGCCACTCGCGAAACAAGGATCAGAGAAAAGAACGTACATCATGCTCGGTGAACCAGAGCTCTTCAGTGGAGATCTTGGCATCAGCCACGAAAGTTCCGTCATGGGTGACAAGTGCCTTGAACTCCCGTCCCAGCGGGTTACCCTGGATCCAGTTCATCATGAAGCCTCCATAACTGGCGCCCGCAGCAACACCATTGTCTGTGTCGATGAAGTCAAAGTTGTCTCGGACATACTCCCAGGCCATGACCAGATCTTCGTAGGGGTAGCTACCTGGAAAGTTGGTCAGCATGACAGGGCGACAGCATCTATATAAACGGTCAGACCATACCCCAGTTGTTTGCAATAGCATCGGTCAAATCCTGTCCAAAGCCAGTGCTGCCAGTCGGGTTGGGTGCAACAACCACGTAGCCCTGGTCCGCCCAGACCTTGGGATTCCACCGGGTACTCCAAGAATCGGCCCACGAGCCCTGCGGTCCGCCGTGGATATAGAAAATCAGTGGATACTTTTGGGACTTGTCAAAGTTGGCCGGATAGATGAGCCATGAGTGAATCTAGGACAATTAGTAAATGGTACCGCTGGTACGTGAGGTCACACTTACCTTGGTCCAGTTTCCTTGATAGTAGAACTCATCCAAATCAGCAGGGCCCAGCCCCTTCAAAGCGGGATCGACCTCGTTGGCAGAGATCAGTGTGGAGACAACGCCGTGCTTCGGGTTCGCAGTGTACACATTCCAGCTAGTCCAGATAGCTGAGCCGCTGATCAACACATCGCCATTGGGGAGGTTACGGAAGCCCTTGACGGAGCCGTTGCTGGTAAAGCTTTGGGGCTTATAATCGTCGCGAGCGTCGGCGGGAAGGAAAAAGAGACGCCCACGAGCGTGGTCCTCGGCATTGACAATGAGGTTCTTGCCATCAGCCGTCCATTTGACTGCGTCAGGAGAGCGGTCCCAATCCTTAGCCACGGCATAGATAGTCTTGTCCGAGCCAATGTTGTAGATGTAGAGCACACGGCGATCAGACTCGTACGCAACGTTCTCCATTTGGAAGTACGCAATGCGCCGACTGTCCGGGGAAAATGATGGGCTGCTGGAATCACCCTTAACGCCCTTGGGAGTGCCAGGGCTGTCCGGACCGTTGATTGCCTCGGGCTTCTTGGAACCATCGTGCGGAACGAGGTAGATATAAGAGGCAGTGTGGTTGGCTCGGGGCAGTTCTGGGGCTTTGCTCTTGAAAGCAACCCACTTTCCGTCCGCAGAGAGATCGTAATCCCCCGAGTCACCAAACGGAGGATAAGGCGATTCCAAATTCTTAACACCAGCAACGAGGTTTCTGAGCGGGGCCTCAGACGTGTAGCGAGAATTGGCCCACTGTCCGTCCCTTTTCTTCTTCAGAGTACCGGAGAAGACAGCGTTGAAAGTGGTCGTCAACCAGGTATCCCAGTGGCGGACGTAGATGCTGTCGTAGATGCGAGCAGTGCTCAGCGGCTGGGATGCCAGCTCCTCATTGTAGGCGGTTCCATTTCCATAGGATTGAGCAAACACTAGGAAATTGATATCACCTCCCTTTGTGATCGCTGTCTTGAGACCGGAGAATGGAGCTGCAAGAGAAGCTGCCTTGTACCGACTGGATGATTATTAGTTGGAAGGAAACATCAGAGATTTAGGAGGTACCTACGACTTCTCAAATTTGGCTGTATCAGACACCCATAACTCGACACCACCGGGGATTTCAGCATTGGTGCCGTTGATGTATAACAGGCCGGAATCATCTGTGCCCAGCCAGATCACCTCGGAGACATTGCTGTCATTGGTGAGTACTGTGATCTTGCCACTTTTCAGATCGATCAAGTTCCACGTCGAGGAAGTCTTATGAGTTGCCCAGGAGTACTCCGATGCTGAGAACAAAGCCACTTCCTGATCTCTTTGTTAGTGCTTGGTCTATCTCGACGTAGGACGAGAGACCACTCACCCCGGAAGGATTGGGGACAGCCTCGCCACGTCGGGGAGCTGCAATTAGCGCTCTGAATTGATGTTAGCAAGATAGGTTCTGCCAATCCCAATCTCCATCTGTCAATGGGATCAAAACACAAGATGTACTTACTCAGGCGTCAATGCCTTTACCCTCGACACAACCCCCAGTCCAAGAACCGCCCATTCAAACGTACGCATCTTCGCAACCAGATACGCACACACACAACTAAAGATAAACGAAGCAAATAATAAACGAGCGACAAAACGAGCCCGAGTTGCGCTTCTACTTAAGTATCTCCGCACAGTGGGGACCATCGGTGCCCCGGCAGCTTCCCTAAGGAGGGAAATGTTACACTCCACGATGCCAAGAGTGATAGACAGGCAGCGGAGGGTCCAAGACGGCCATGACGATGAGCTCGCAAGAGAAGAAAGTGGTATCTGCTGAGGCGAAGGGGGGATAAGGAAAGTGCTAATGCCATTGGAAGGTGTAATTGGCTCTCGATGAGAACAAAGAAGGACCACGGCTGCCGTGCTGATTGCTTGGGTTGCAGCGCCAAGCGGAGCGGGGGAGGCCCGCTGATACCCGTCGGGATGGAGCCAATTGGGGGAAAATACACGGCATTGTCCAGGAATTGAGAGCTTCGTGCCATCGGAAAATTACTATTGGCAATTCGGAATTGGAAGGTGGATAGATTGTTGAGTTTAATTGCCTGAAATGTTCTTGAAAACCTGCAATGGCGCTGGGATGATTAGGACAAATTGGAGAATGTCTTGCGTACAGACCGATCTAGTCCCACATGGTGTAACTTGCATCCTGAATGGTGTGATGACGGCCGAGAGATTAACTTGTTTACAATGCAACATTCGGGAAGATTGATAGATTGATTATGGATTCGCAAAACGCTCAGCAGAATGCGTCTTAGTACTCAAAGTCATCATCCACACCGCGCTTGGCAGCGGTCTCTTGGGCCACAGCCTCTTGCTTCCGATACATCTCCGCAACAGCCCGGGTCGTAGTGGCCTGTTCAGGCTTCTTGTCATCGCGGGACTTGATGTATCGAGGGAACCGAAGTGAGACACCTTTACCGCCACCAGTAGTGCCTTCAAACTCATCCGCTGCAGCTTTATACCGAGGGCTGAGTGTTAAATCGGCCGTTTTGACCTCCCAGACCAGACGGGGCTCGAACCATACGTCGGGTTGATCCTTGGGGACGGTGGAGTGGGAGTAGAAGGGCTTGGGTCGGTCGATAACAAGGGGGGTAAGCTCCTTGTGGAGCTCTTCAAGTCGTGCTTCCGAGAAACCAGTACCAATGTTGCAAATTGTCTCGTATTTCTCGGTGTTGGGGTTGTATGCAGCCAGAAGGAAAGCACCGTACACGGAAGTACGTTTGCCGCGTCCATAGTAAGCACCCAGAACGACGAGATCGAGAGAGTCGCCGACACCAGCAAGATAGTCTTTTTTGACCTGCACAGTTTACGTCAGTATCGCCATATACTACGGAGTGTGGTGTTAGATCATACCTTCAGCCAGTTTCGACTCCGCTTGCTGGGCTCATATCCACTCTGTGCAGTGTCCAGCATCTTCACCATTAGGCCCTCGCACGAAGCCTTGACACTTTCATCCAGCAGATCCTGGATCTCATCGAGGACATTGGTATTTCCGAATTGCGCAAACTGGAACTCGCCTTCCATGGGCTGGAAGCATTTGTGCAGTAGATCTCGGCGTTCACGGAGTGATTTCTTGACACACGGCTATGAAGAACAGGTTAGTATGTATCCCAAAAATTGCACCTATAGGGCTTTTCTTACCTCTCCATTGAAGAACAGCAGATCAAACGCGAAGACGCAGACCTTGACCTTAACGTCTTCGGCCTTCACGTCCTTCCGCTTGCGCGTCATCAGCTGCTGGAATGGGAGAACCTTCTTGTTGACCGTGTCCCAAGCAACAGTCTCACAATCCAAAACAAAACTATTGACATCCACCTTGACCCAGCTGTCAAGCTTGCCCAACACATCCGGGTACTTCTTTGACAGATCCTCAGAGTTGCGAGAGAATATAGCACTGAGGCCCTTTTGGTCCTTTTGCAATGTAGCAACTGAACCAGGGTACTTATGGATGTGATCCGGTGCCACGAAATGGATTTGTGCTCGCTCACCATCATACTTGTACTCGCAGGTGAATTCCTTGCCTTCGAAGCGGTCGAGAACTTCAGTAATCGACTTCGTCGGCTTGGCAAGCATAGGCTTCAAGGGGACACCGGGCTGAAGCTTGCACACCTTAGGCAAATTGAAGAGACCATGCTCCAACATGGCGGGAATGATCACTTCGTAGGACGGCAGCTCACTATATACCATTTTGAGAACAGACTCACCCTCAGCCAGTCGCTCTGGGGTTGGAGACTTCTCGCCTGCAACGGCGGCCTCATGTGTGACAATAGCCTGAGCCAGTGCCACAAGAACGGTCCTCTCTGCAAGGCCCAGTCGCAACTTGCCTTCTAAGAAGCGGATGATGAATTTAGCCTCGCTAGGACCACCTTTGTCCTTGGTGATGTCAATACCCTTATTACCCTTTCCAGAGGCTGCGGAGTCAGCAGCCGACAACAACTTCTTAATACCGGAGATCTTTTTGTCTTGTGATCCATGTCCTTGAACCTTGGCAATGCCCAGTAGTCCTTCATGGACACCTCTGACAGTCAAAGGCTTAGGCTTGAACATGGTAGGTTGGTTGCCACGACTCTTAGCGGCCACTAACCCGAGATCGCCGATTTCGTGTTGGTCCGCCTTGATGACCTGGAGACTGCGGCCTGTACTCTCGCCGATGGCCTTCATAATCAAGGACTCGCCAATACCAAGCTCGATTCCGGCATAATCGGCAGCCAGCTTGTTGATCATAAGTTGAACTGTTGGAAGTAGATCGTTCGGGGTCAAACGCAGCACTTGCTGGAGGAAAAGAGAACAATGGGCCAGAATAATAAGGCGTTTCGTAGTCATCTCAACCAAAGAGAAGGTGGTGCACAGAGCAGCGTAGGGAACTGGATCGCCTGCCTTCCAATCTGGATATGGGTCTTTTCCGGTGGCTTTCAAAGTGGCCTGCACCTTTGCCATCGTCTTCTTCTTCGCCTCTGGCTTGGCCTCTTCCTCGGCCTCACTCCCAGACTCGATCTCTTCTTCATCCACATCTGAGTTCGGGTCAGCTTCTGGGGTCTCTTCCCCGGAGGCCTTCTTCAGAACAGGTTTCGGCGACGGTATTTCGGATTTGGCGGGGATTGGAGAGGACTTTTTCGGGGATCTCTTCGGGGAGGGCGATCTTTCCTCTGCTGACGGAGACCGTTCTTTTGTGGCCTTGCGCCGACGCTTGGAGACAGGTTGCACATCTGATCCGTCGCTATCCTCTGCATCCTCAGCCTTTTCCCGCTTCAAGTTCTTACTCGACTCTGTTTCATTGGATTCGGCGCCAGTAGTCGACTCCATTCCATTGTCAACATTCGCATCTGGAGGCTCAGTGGCAGCATCACCAGTAGCTTTTTGCCTCTTTCTACCGAATGCCAATGTCGTCTGTTTCTTTGGTGCTTGATTGACGCCCGCATTGGAGCCGAAGAACCTCCTAAAGTAGCACAGCGAAGGACGTTAGTAAGTCCAGTCATGCAAAATCTGGGTGAATGGAAAATTGAAGATCTGCGAATGATTTCTGCAGCGAATCTTCTATCCACGCACCCGATTGTCAATTGAGAATCGCGCACGTACCCCAAGGTAGCCTGTTTCCGATTCTTGTCTTCCGACATCTTTGCGGAAAGTATTGAAGATCTTGTCGATCGAAATGAGAGCAAGGAAGGAAGTGAGGGATGCGAAGCGATTGAGTGGAGTGGGAATCTTTGGTGGAGAGTTGGTGTTAATAAGAATGATTTCTTTGTGTACCGCGAAGCGGCAAAGTTGTTCAGTTCGGAACGCGACAGCAAAGTGAGCGCGGATGGAATCTGCAGGCCACGCATAGAAGAGCTCGATAGGAAGACCGCTGGCTCTATCCAGTCCAGGGAAGCCTCAAAATATAAAGTCGGCGAAATAGCAATGCAACCAGGCAACAAACCCCAGTTGGATTTAGTTTCGCCACGCAACCTCCAGGTCTGACTGCACTCGACGTGACGCGCCTGTCACGTGGAAAGCTAGCGATCTTGCCCAGACAGGAAATCCTGGGCTCACCGCTTAGATGGACCGGCAGAACACCAGGCGGTGGAGTATTTCCGCGGTCATGGCCAGTTACGATCTTAAACATAACGGATTGAGACTCAAGATGGAAGCTCATTGATCGACAGGTTGAAGCCGAAGATCTCTGACCTGGAGCTTCTAATGTCCTTTCAGTTTCTAATCCCAAAATACACCCTCAGCCACAATGGTGGACGTGCGGCAGGAATCCTTCAAGCTGGTAAGTGAGGCCCACCCCACTGACTAGGATTCATCAGCAAGTGACTAACATTCAATAGCTACGAGAGCCCTGTGTTGAGCTCAGTTCTGTAGGATTACGGTTTCGTGGAAATCAAGCTTCAGCCTCAGATGTCTCTCGAGCCCTTGAACCCGTGCATCACGCGCTGGCGGAGCTTGCGGCAAAGAACGCACTCGATGGGAAACTCGCCGAATATGCCTTCTTCCCGCTCTCGCATATCTTCAACGAAACGCAACGACTTCCAGCACGATGCCTCGAACTCGCAGTGCAATCCCTACACCTCTTGATAGTAGGTGGCTGGCGAGAGCAATTATCGCCGGCGATGGGGAAACAGTTGATCATACTGTTAACACTGATTGTGGGGGGCTCTCCAAATAAGGTTGATGAGCAACAACCACTCAAGGCACAAGTAGCAGAAGAGCTATCAGTTGCTTGTTTCGATTGTCTTCGCGCCATCTTTGATCTGCTCCGCGGACCGGTCGCAGATCGAACCATCTTTCACGAGATTGGTACGGCTACAGTTATCGACCAGACCGTATATATCTTGCTCGACGGCGTTGTGGACGAGAGATCCGATGATATCTGCATATCGGCTTCTAAATCACTCCAATCTCTCTATTCTCGAATCACAGACCGTGTAGTGCTAGCCAGCATCATGCCGCGCACTGTTTCCGCACTAGCAAAGGTGATACGTCCCACAACACAAGCTCGCCGGTCCTACAAACTCTTGCAAGTATGTTTAGAGGTTCTGAATCGAATGCTGAAAGTCTTATTGAAAGATCAAGCCGTCGCAAGTACGGATAAGGCCTCACCGATTTCCACGGAATCTGATAAAGTTGCACTTGATGCTTCCTGGCTCATGGCTACAACGACACAAATCAAACTGGCCCTTGTCAATGTGACCCAGGTGCGTCGTCATCAAAGACCAGAGATTCAATCTGCTTTATTGGATCTCTGCGTGATGGTGATCGAGGATTGTCAAATCGCTCTGAAGGATGCCATTCCCATGATGGCTGAAACCATCGTCGTCTTGGCCGATAAAGAAGGCGATGAGCCGAACCAGGCTTATTTGACCCTCCTCCATCTCGCTACCACGTATCCAGTCGTGTTAGACTCTCTGAAGGAATCGCTTCATACTTGGCTCACAGCCTTCCCGCGGATCATGCAAAGCAACGATGAAACTGCCAAGCAATGGGGAATCCGACAGATTTCTACTGTCTTCCAAATATTATCTCAGCTCCAATCTGGATCAGACCTGCTCACAGGTAGTCTAGCATCTGGCCTGTGCGATAGTATGGGGGCTGTGGTGAAGTATGGTACGAACTCCCTGCAGTCAATATCGTCACCGGGCGAGTTGCACTGGGATATACTTGCCACCGAGTCAAAGTCAATAGCCTTTCCACCCATTCTACTCGAGCACCAGAGCCAGCAGCAAACACTTAAGGATATGCGAGCGTTTATTGTCAGACTCAACCTTTCGGAGTCCGGAAATGAGATTACAAGATCTATCATCAACCGCTTGCATGCTACATCGGATGATTCTACCGTGGCTCCATACTGGCTAGCGTTGGCTTCACTTCGAGCGCAGTCGCAGCAATCGGCTGATTTTGACGACTTCATTGTCGATGATCATGTGGACCAATCCAATTCGCTCGTTAAGCGCGCTGGCATGGTTGAAGAGCTATACTACACTTCACTAGCGATTTTGAATGACCTCCCGGTCGACGGGTCTGGTGATTGGCGAATGTCAGCTCTCGCGCTCGAAGCTGTGGCTCTTCAAGCTCAGCAACTAGGAGAGGCATTCCGCCCTGAGCTTATGGATGCGTTATATCCTACCCTGCAACTACTTGCTTCCAACAATACAACCCTCCAGCGGCACGCTATGATCTGTCTCAACGTTCTCACCCAAGCATGCAACTACCCTGACACCGGCTCCATGATCATCGAGAATGTGGACTACTTGGTGAACTCGATAGCCCTAAAGCTGAACACCTTCGACGTATCGCCATACCCTCCTCAGGTTCTCTTTATGATGGTCAAACTGTGTGGTGCACCACTTATTCCATACCTGGATGACCTGGTGGACTCTGTCTTTGGCATTCTTGATCTCTATCATGGTTATCCCAAGTTGGTTGAAATGATGTTCAAAACTTTGGCGGCTATCGTCGAGGAGGGATCAAAGAAAACAACGTTATTGACGATTGACAGTGGCCGAGAGAGAGGGCCACACGACAGCCGCAAATCAAAATATCAGCACTTATCTCTCTCGACTGTCGCAAGTGACATAGCAAACCGCAAGGCCAAGCGTGTTGAAACCGTCGAAAATGACGTTGAGATCGATGGGAGCCTGTCACACCCGAAGAAGCCCTGGTCGGAAACTGACGAGAAGCCCCCAGCCGAGCCCGAAACGATTGAAGAACTATTAAAGAAAGTGGAATCGGATGAGCCACTTCCTCCTCCCAAGGAACCAGAGGATAGCGAGAAACCACTGAGCAAAACTCACTCACTTCTGCTCCACATCGTCAAATCCATCCCATCTCACATTTCGTCCCCATCGCCATACCTTCGACGTTCCCTCCTCTCAATACTCATCGAAGTGCTGCCATCTCTCTCTCAAAATGAGAACAGTTTCCTGCCTCTTCTCAACGACCTTTGGCCGTCAGTCGCATCTAGGGTCATATTTCCATCCTCTCTGGCCGGCGAACCTTCCTCCTCGTCCACCCTCATGACCCGACCCTCCACCGAGTCTCGAAACTCTACCAACCAGCCCGATACCCATACATACCAAGAGGAGACTTTTGTAATAACCACGGCTTGTCAGGCAATTGAAACCATGTGCAAGGGCGCCGGTGATTTCATGGCCTCGCGTGTTGAAACAGAATTTCCTCGTTGGCAACGACTTTACCAACGGGTGTGGGCTCAGGTACGGCAAGATGCTGAGGCAGCTAATGAGCGACGGGCTCGACAACAAAGAAAAAGCGGCGTCCCCCCGACCACTATAGTATCGGGTATGACCGAGTCTGAAGACATGTCTGCACTGACGCCGTCCCTCGCCTTGTCACCGACTACCGCCGGCTCAAGAAAATTTACAACTCAACACACTCTGTGGAGAGCTTTGATATCTCTGTTCATTACAATACTCTCTACAGTCCGCCTGCCCTTGGAAGCAGGTGATCAAGTCTGTGAGATTCTAGGAGAATGGATCGCACTTTTTGTTGGGCCAGAGTATTACTTCCAAGCCTCAGAAAGGACTACCCATTCAGCATCGGATGATCTTTCAAGAAGCATGGTTGAATCAGTCGAGAATGCTATTCGCGCAATGGAGACCTGGAACCCTGATTTGACTTGGATTATCATGGCCTCTCACCAAGCCAAGTCATCTGCCTCGCATGTGTCCGAGGTAAATGATGTCATTGAAGTCTTTGGCGAGTCCTTGCAGTTTGCGATGGTAGCATTCTAGGTACCCGATGGTTAGAATAAATAGAAGAAATAGATGTACAAATCGAACATCATGCATTGAACTTTATTTCTCATGAAGATGACTATGAAAAGGAACAGGCCTCCCGCGGATACTTCAATCGGTTTAATTTCCTCCAGGTCGTTTTGTCCTAGTCAGCACCTTGGATGACAGGATCACCTATCTCTTCACTAATTTGTTCAGATGTGGAGTCCCATATCGTCAACGAGCTGTTCAAATGACACCCAAAATAAACCATTGAACGACTAGCAAAGAACTCTTTGTAGGTCGGACCTGCCAAAGAGGCAAGGGAGTGAATAGACTGAACGTCATGTCACTCCTTGTGGACAATAGAATCGGGTTCAATGAAGGGTTTGAGAGAGGCCTTGACAAAGAGAGAAAGAATTTTAAAATTGGAGGGGTGCCCAGAAAGGAAACGCATTCTTGGACTGACCTCGACTGCAAAGACATGATCATGGAGTAAACAAAGAGGTCTGAGATACAAAGCCTTTCATAATGATTCTATTCTAGATGTTCATCTTTCTAACAAACAATCTCATACTTAAAGTGCCGAATTCCCAGCCTAGTACTAGCTACACCATCTTCACGATCCCTAAAATCTCAATATCGATCGCAATCTACACTTCCTACACAACATACACAAACCACCAACACGGCCTCACACTCATCCACAACTTCCTCAAACAAATCCCTAACCATGTTCGTCAATATCTACTTCGAGGCTGCAGACAGCCACTTAACCGACTACCACCTTCTAGAGGGCATGCTATGGCGCCTCGAGAACGGCGAGGCTAGTCTCACCCCCGATCCCGAAGACGAGGAAATCGAAAATTGTTTCTCTTTCGAGGTTCCCGGATCCTGTCAGGCACGGGCTTACGCTGCGGCAATTCAAAAGGTGTCGTCTTGGATGCGACGTCTGCCAAGGCGTGGTCTTCCGTTTGATCGTGCGGATGTTTTTCAGAGTGGGCTGGGGTTGAATATTCCGATGTCGCTGTAAGTGAATGGATTATTCGGTGCTGAGAAAAAGCTGATGAAAGTACTTGCTTGTTTTTGCTGTCTAATGATATGTTCTCTCAATATTTCTCCATGACCTACGAGTCCTGAGTGTAGTATTTCGTAGATATTAAGTTTCCTGTTGGTGGGGAGTTATGGAGCCTGTAAGCTGTGACTAGAGGTTGACTCGGCTAGACGGTTCCTTGCAACTTGGTTGCAAGCTGTTATCATGGCCTTCATGATGATCATCACAGGCCTTAGTTCGACCCGTTCATCAACGATTTTCTCGACATGGTCATTGATCCAGGACACTAGAGCAAGGTCCGAGTCGATATCTTCATGCTCAGGATTCCCAATGATATCCAAGCATAGGATGAAAAAGGGGATGAATTGCTGGAGCAAGATGAGACTAGATTTATGGGGGCTGTCAATGGCACAGGAGACGATTTTGAGTAAACAGTGGATCTGCACGTACCTTATTCCCCAATATGCGTTTAATGATGATCCTAGAAGAGACTGGAACGCTTGTATCGACTTTCTTGAGATATTCACAGTTTGTGGTGGCAAACGATGTTTTTCCTGCCCACTCTTCTTCGACTGGTGAAGAATGATCAGGATTTTGTAGCTGCTGAAAATCATATCCACGCAGAACCATGTGTCGATCTGCGTCTTAGCCATTCGAAGAAGTTCGTCCTTGACCGTGTTAGCATTAATTTTTGCCAGGAGTTGAAGTAGATCGTACTGTGTCCCAATCTCGCATGATTAGCTGTACCTCGCCGAGAAAGCTGTCAATTGTTGCATCATGCGAGACCGGATTAGGGTCTGGCCCCAGGTCAACCCAGTCAAGGTACTTCATCACAACTAGGGCTAGTCGCATAGAAGCCAGAAAATGGATTTGGATGAAGCGAGAAGATTCGTCGCCGACGCCATTAATCGTAGGATCGGGGAAGTTGACCTTCCAGGACCCCGGTGGGATAAGAGTCGGCTTGCCGAAGGACAGTCGAAAAAGACAATCAGTCCGAAGTAGATGCCAAAAGTCAAATCGTTTTCGATTTTTCTCAGTTTCGGTCTCATCGATTGTCGATACTTGCGAGGGCGATCGCGTCGCATCCGTCCCTTCTGTATTCTCGTCCATGGAGAAATAGCCCAAGGCCTTCGCGATCGTTAAGGCGTGACCAAGCATCTTCCAGGCCATTTCGCTGTTGCAGCTCTCGAGTGCCATTGATATCTGGTACTGTGTTAGGGCTGGTTGGTGTTAATACAAAAGGTGTGCCAGTACTTGCCATGAGAACTGCCGCATACAAATCAGCAGGTGTATTCTGAATGTGATCAAGCCAGCAACTGGCTAGCGTCAGACACTTCCGGTAAAGATGTTTGATCAAGCTGCCGTTCTCCTTGTGAGAACCGGGGTCTAACACGATCCCTGAAAGACTAAGGGCATGATAGATGATTTGGGATCTATAGTCAAGCTGAACGTGAGGATTGTCCAGTAGATCAGGGATGGAGAGCAGAAAGCTTTTCTCCAGGGGAATTTTGAATCCTTCAAACTGGTAAATATCGTAATAATCTAGATATTACATTAGCAAACATGCGACGCCAAAAATAGAAATGAACTTGCTCTGAATCAATTTCCTTGCTAGGTCGTGTGGAATTTCAGAACTTTCTAGCCCCTCGTCGACTGGTGTGATTTGAAGATGTTCAATTTCTGGCATTGCAGCAGCGATGGCCGCCATGCAGGTTTCATTTTCGAAAAAGCATGATTCGACCGCTCGGAGATGACTGAATACGTTGGTGAGAAGAAGTGCCCGACTTTGCGGGTTTTTGATGCGACTCAATATACCACCGATCACACCGGGCGGGGTTGGACCGTGAGACTTGTCCGAGAGCACAGGTCTAGATGTGTCTGAATCGACGGACGAACGTGACATTGAGTGATCGGCATGTTCGTCAGTGTCTTGTCCTTTCTCTAGGCCACAATGTTCTTCCAGGCGTTTGAGGCGGGTGAGAACATCTATTAGAACATTGTTCTCGTTGATCTCATTCCTATAGTCCGCTGTGGGAACTATTGAAGCCGAATCATGGACACGCAGGTACCCTTGTTTCTTGGGTCTCGGCGTTCGTGGCTTCCGAGGCCGGTATACACACTCGGCCCCAATAGACTCACATTTGTCACACTGAGGTGCGACCCGATTGCATCGAATCTAAGAACCTGTTACTCGGTCTAGTCTGTGCCAGTAGGATTGCACAGCGTATCTACCTTTTTGATTTGACAGCGACAGCACTAGAAGTTCTTAGTCAGGGGCAAATTATGGTATTCAGGGAGTGAGGCTCACCGAAATACTCTCCATGGCCGGCCGGGTAATCATATCCTGGTATTTGTTTCAAGACGTAGTCAATAGGAGTTGAAGGATGAAGAGGGAAAACAGACGAAAGTCCGAAAGTCCGGGAGAGGAACAAAGTGGATCCGGGGTTACCGGGATTTCCCCAACTCCGAAAGTCCGAAAGTCCGGATAGCCCGTGCCCCCGCCAGTGAGCGGAACATGACTCCACTTTGGATGATTCCAAGGTCCAACTAACTGCATCAGGAAACTTGTCTTTTCCTGCACTGTACCTCTTTGGCCTAGAGCTCCACGAGCCCCCGTTACTTGGGCCTATCAAAAGTTCAGCAAACTTACCGATCCACTACTCTGATATTGGTAAGTCTCGTACTTCGTTCCATCTCCAGGCAGCACACACCTGTCCCGATTAATCATTCTTGCACAACTGAAATATAGATAGAAAGAGCTGCCTCTCCCTTCGCTGCATGCTTTCCTTCACCCACCACGCACCCGCGTTTACACACAAAGATGGGGCTTTTCTTAAAAACCCCTTCACAGGAAGCTGTGGTAGAGGAAAATGTGACCGACAAAAACTCCCCGATCGGAGTGTCCCGTTCGGCATCAACAGATGACCACCCCAACGATGAGCGCCCTATGTCCAAGGAGGATCCCGAGGTGGAGGAGACGACCGCACAATCTACCTCACTCAAGGATTATTTTGTACGTCTCTCTCATCAGATGGAGATCAAAGATCTAGTGTGATGTATCGCTGACAAAACCAAGAGAGTCCTATCTTACACGACCACCAATGATCGAGTCGTCCTCGCGATCGCCCTGATATGCTCTATCGGATCTGGTGTCGTATGTGCCTTTTTATACCATTGAAACTGGGCCCGCTGGATATAAAGCTGATGTCGCATTAGCCCTTGCCGATCATGAATATCGTCTTTGGTGGACTGGTGGGCGAATTCAGTTCATACTTTACCCCTGGAAGCTCGACCACTGAAGCCCACTTCAAAACATCAGTTAGTCGGCTCAGGTAGGCAAAAGCTTCCTCTTTTTCTTTCTTCCCGATCTTGTACATTGCTAATCGTTGAAAAGCCTGTACATCGTCTACCTCTTCATCGCAAAGTTCACATTGACATATTTCTCGATGGTAAGCAACGAATCCCTAACCCAACATACTCTCCAGTGTGAGAAGGCTAAATTGTTGCATCATAGTACTGCTTTCGTGTCATCAGTCTCCGGGTTTCGGCTGCCATACGATTAGAGTACATGGAGTCGCTCTTTTCTCAACCAATCAGCAGGCTGGACCAAGTCTCGGTTGGAACAGTTGTTAACGCAATCACCACTCTCTCCAATTCGATCCAACAAAGCATATCAGACAAACTGGCTATCCTCTTCCAATCTACCGCTCTGCTTCTCGCTGCATACATCATCGCCTTCAAATACTCATGGGCACTCACTCTGGCTACCAGCTCTTGTCTCCTCTTCATCGTTATCATCTGCTGCCTGACTCTACCCGCTGTCTCGAAGATCCAACAAAAGGTGGACAAGGCAGACGAAAAACACTCGGGAATTGCTGCGGAGGTATTTGGCTCCATTCGAACGGTCATCTCGCTGGGTGCCGAAGCACCTTTGGCCAAGAAATATCATCAATGGGTAACAGAATCCCGGAAGAGAGGTCGGAGCATGGCCATAGTCATTGGTGTCCAGTTTGGGTTTATGTTCTTTGCCATATATGCCAGTTACGCACTGGCGTTCTGGCTTGGACTGAAGCTCTTCCGGGAGGGTCACATTCCAAACGTTAATACGGTTATCATGTAAGTGGATTTGTACTATCCTTGTTACAATTTCTAACCACGACTTGCAGTGTTTTCTTCTCAATCATGATCGCAGTTAGTGTTCTTGGAAACATTGCGACGCCATTGACGATGATTTTCAAGGCGGCCAGCGCGTCGACCTCATTCTTTGAAATCATAGACTCGGAGAGAATTGCCGCAGGTGGTCTTCGTGATGCGGAGGCTTTAGCTCAAGGTGATATCCATTTCAAAAACGTGGACTTTACCTACCCCACACGACCAGAAAGCAAGATTCTCAATGGATTGAACATTCAATTGCAGAGAGGGAAGACCACGGCTTTGGTGGGTCCATCGGGGTCTGGAAAAAGCACTATCGTTGCTCTTCTGGAGCGGTGGTATGCCCCAGAACAAGGAGGTCTATTTCTCGGTGAACGAAATATCGAGGAGTTGGATCTCAAGTGGTGGCGCTCCCAGATCGGGCTGGTACAGCAAGAACCGTTTCTCTTTAACGACACGATTTTCAAAAACATCTCGTTTGGCCTTGTCGGTACCAGGTGGGAGAACGAGCCTGATCCGGTGAAGGCCGAATTGGTAGAAAATGCATGCAAAGAAGCATTTGCAGACGAATTCATCGAGCGCCTCCCAAAGGTATGTCCAATGTGTGTCTCAGGGTTGACTTTCAACTAACCACCGCAGGGGTACGAAACCATCGTGGGAGAGAACGGCACCAAGCTGAGTGGCGGTCAAAGACAGCGTCTCGCTATTGCTCGAAGCATCGTGAAGGGGCCTACCATTTTGATTCTGGATGAAGCCACTAGCGCAATTGACGTCCGTGGAGAGAAGATCGTTCAGGCAGCCCTTGATCGCGTCTCCAAAAATCGCACCACAATTGTGATTGCACACAGGTTGTCCACTGTTCGGCGCGCCGATCGCATTCTGGTTTTGAGGAGCGGTGTTATTATCGAGGAAGGCACACATGAAGAGCTTCTTGACATGGAGGAAGGACTTTACAGAGGACTCGTGAATGCCCAAAAACTTGAATTCGCCGCAGAGGAAGAAGCTGGTCCAATGGAGGTCACGGAAGCCTTGGAAGAGGAACTTGATCATTCTACAACCGTCATGTCCAAGCAACCAGAGGATGAACGCGAGGAGAGGGTGAAATCGCGTGGCTTCTTCCGAAGCACTGGCGTTTTTATCTACGAGGCACGGTCGCATTGGTTGCTTTGTCTGACTGCCATACTGGGGGCACTGGGTGCTGCATGTAAGTTTTGTTGTTTGCGACGCACTTTACTTGGCTAACTTTCGCATCAGCCGCCTTTCCATTGCAAAGTTGGATATTTGCCCATCTCATCGATGTGTTCCGCCTGACAGGAAAGGAGCTGAGCGATGGTGCGAATTTCTGGGCTTTGATTTTCTTCATCCTATCTCTTGGGATCGCAGTCTGTTATGCCGCGGTCGGATACTCAGCCAATAGGCTCTCCGTTGTGAGTAAATGGTGCCTTGATCAAAATTTACCTTGCGTTTCTAACACAAATCTAGGAAATATCCTCCTCTTGTCGAACTGAGTACTTCCAGAATATTCTGAGAAAGCCCGTTCCGTTTTACGACTTGAACGAAAATGCCTCTGGCTCCCTGGTATCCCGGCTAGCCACCGACCCCAAGCAGATTCAGGATATGATCGGACTAAACGGCATTTTCCCTGTCATCTCAGTCTGCAGCATGATAGGCTGTATTGCCATCGCTTTCGCCTTTGGCTGGAAGCTAAGTCTCGTGACTGTGTTTGCCGCTCTCCCCTGTGTCTTCCTCGCTGCCTTCATGCGCATCCGATACGAACTACAATTCGAAGCCCTCAACGCGGAAGTCTACTCGGGTAGCTCCCAGTTTGCAGCAGAAGCTATCCAGGCATTCCGCACTGTTTCTGCGTTGACCATGGAGGATTCAATTTTGAACCGGTACTCCGGTCTTTTGAAGCAGCAGCAGAACAAAGCCTTTCGCAAAGCTTGGGTGGCAACGCTGGTGTTTGCTTTCTCTGATAGCGTTGAGCTCTGCGCCATGGCACTTACCTTTTGGTACGGTGGTCAGCTTCTCGCAACTAGACAGTACGAGCCCACGTCCTTCTTTGTTGTTTACATGTCAATCATCCTCGGTGGACAACAGGCCGGTCAATTCTTTAGCTTTGGGCCCAACATTGCACAGGCTACATCCTCAGCAAATAGAATTCTGAACTTCCGACCAGCTTCAGATGAGGTTAGTGCTGCTTCTGGAAAGCGCGTGGCTGATCAATCCCCGGGGTCTGGAGCTCGCATTGAATTTCAGAATCTTGCATTCAAATACGCGTCACAGGAGGTTCCTCTCTTCACAGGCCTTGATTTAACCATTGAAAGTGGCCAATTCGTGGCATTTGTCGGACCGTCAGGGTGTGGAAAGACCAGCTTGATCTCGATTCTCGAGCGATTCTACAATCCGTTCCGCGGCACTGTTCTCCTCAATGGCGAGGACATCAACTCCATCGATCCAGCCTCATACAGAAGGGCTCTCTCATTGGTAGCCCAAGAGCCACGACTGTTCGAAGGCACCGTCCGTGACAATATCACCCTCGGACTCGAGGACTCGGAGTACACAGAGGAAGAATTGACTCAAGCTTGCATCGACGCCGAGATTCACGATTTTATCACGTCCCTGCCAGAAGGCTATCTCACAGACCTAGGAATCAAAGCCCAGCAATCTCTAAGCGGAGGCCAGCGCCAGCGCCTGTGCATCGCACGTGCACTACTCCGGAAACCATCTCTGCTCCTCTTAGATGAGGCGACATCAAGTCTTGACTCGCAGTCCGAAAAACTAGTTCAAGCCGCTCTTGAGAGACTGGCTGGACGGCGGAGTATGACTATTGTCGCGGTTGCACACAGGCTGGCGACTATTCAGAAGGCAGATGTTATCTTTGTTTTCGGGGAAAGTCAGAATGGCAAGGGGTCGCGGGTTGTCGAACGGGGCTCGCATCAGGAGTTGCTTCAAAACCGGGGGACTTATTGGCAGATGGTTCGTATCGCATTCTTACTTCTTTCTTTCGTGTTGGGATCAATTTGCTAACTGAGCTTTAATATAATAGTGCCAGGCCAATGGACTCGATCGATAAATCTCTCCCATGATGCTATCAATCTCAACGCATCTCTCGACTCAGACCATATTGTACTATAGATCATACATATCGCCTCTCCACTAAGGAGAAGAATATCGTTTCACATACCATGTCCCTGTCCGATGGAAGTATTATTATATGCGATAGATCGCTATTTACCCAGGTAGTGTGAGCGTTTCCCTATACACGTTTACCTCTGACTTTTCCTAATGAAATGGGTAACTAATTAAAAGCCCGCATGCAACGCTCCTAATCCAGAAGTAGCGTCGGAGATATATATCGGCTAATGGCACTAAATATAACTCTGGTGCCGATTAGGTAAGTATTGACCCTGGGATCTCAAAGAAAAGGTCGTATCCATTCTGAATAGACTGACAAGCTATAGTCAAGTGAATATACTAAATTTCAACCGAGAAAGCGACAGAATACGCCGTATCTTGTATTTAGATAGGGGTTGTTCCAAGGTACAAACTTTGAGGCTAAAACAGGACCAGCCGGATATGGTTATGGTTCACATTCCTCTTCCAGAAGACCTTTCGAATTGTCACTTTAGCCGTTTCCAGGGATTCTTTGATAGTCCACGTATCCGATTTCAATTTAGTGTTCAACACCTTATATATCTAGGAAAATTGTTCTGGACCTTAAACCTGCCCAGGTTCCAGAATCATGAAACAAAACTGTATCTGTTATTTAGCTACGATGGATCCATCTCCGGGAATTGCTAGAACGACGATACAAAATTGCTAATCACACGATACGCACCTATTTAGGGCTTAGCGCAGTAACTGTATTACTATAACCTAGGTATGTAATCACGATATCCTTAACTAGACCTAGTTGTTCAAAAGTCTGAGTCTAGAAACCAAAGAAACGGACAAACTAGACATACTTCAATCACTCTTATCTAAAAGGCCATGTCTTTCGAATCATCTTTCGGAATAGCACTAATAACGTTCAAGTTTGAAATTTGTCGGGTTTCAAAACGTATGAAACCAACCTCTATATAGGATATGGTAATGCTATTACTACGCTAAACCAGAAGAAGGTGTGTATCGTGGAATGAGCAATCGTGTATCGTCGTTTTAGCAAATCCTCCATCACCTGCTGTCAGACTAATTTGACTAAACAGAATAATTGAGGTCGGTGCAACAATTTCCCCCTAATGATGCCTGTCTATGACAGGATCCCTGTAAATAAGGGACACATCTTAGATCTGCTAACCAATAAGAGTGGTGTGAGTAACAACTAATTAAGGCAAGTCCAAGTGAGCAGCTTGCAGGAATACGAGGTTACACATAACTAGTCCGTGGGACCTCTTTGAATTGATGTGCCATGAAATCCCGTTATATCACACTTTGGCACTTTCAGGGCAATTATATTCACCATGGAAGAAAGAGTCATCATACAAGATCATGGAGCCGTTGACGGTGCTGATTGTCGGTGCTGGGATTGGAGGGCTTTCAGCAGCGATTTTCCTTCGGCGCCAAGGGCACAAAGTTCTGGTCAGTACGGGTACAACCCCTGTGGTTCCGGCTTTTAACCACATCAAGGTATGTGAACGATCCAGGTTCTCGGCCGAGGTTGGTGCTGCTATTCATGTTACTCCAGATTGTCAGCGACTTTTGACGCGACTCGGACTATCAACGGCTGACCACGGTGGAACTCCTCTGGAAAGAGTTAAGAGTTAATCACATCTTGATTATGCGTTCTGTCCATAATGTAGATTCCAGGCTAACATCGGTTTTGCTGCAAAGTTTACTCTTTATGCACACAAAGGGGAGAGAGTTACCACGATGTCTCTGACAGAAAACATCAAGAAAGCCGGGGCTGTAGGTGAACGAAAGAGCTACTGAAATTGGAAATATAATTTCACTGATATTTTGAATAGGGTTGGGATCTAATTCACTGAGCAGATCTCCATTCGGCGCTTCGAAATCTCGCATTGTCGTCTGAGGGAGCGGGCCTAATCGAACCGGAACCAACAGGCAACGAAAACGATCCGCCAGGATGATCTGGCAGGCACAGGGGGTGAAGACGCTGGGTAGGAGGAACGCCAAACCCACGGCCAACCGAGAGGTCGTGGAAGAATACATCCAACATCAACAACGAACGCCACCAATCGAGAACGAAGCAGGAGAGATACCGGGGATGGAGGTGCAGAGGAAGCGGCAGGCCATTGCAAGGGCAGACTGAGAGATATATCGTGGGATTAAGGGCTTTGAGGGCGTCTTGGGACTGTTTTTGGGCTGATTTTCTATGGCAATACGCCGTTTTCCCTTGTATTTACTGTTTCATGCGCGAGGGCTGGCGTTCGGATGACTCTTGCTTCCGCCGGAGGGAGCGCTTGCATAGCCATTACGCCACTAGTTAGGCTGCAACAGGTTAATAGAGTGTTGATTGATTGATTGATTGATTGGGAGCGGGCCTACCGGTGCAGCTGTTTCTCAACTCCAAAATCACGGGAATGGATGTCACTAGAGCAACTTTGACGCTTGCAGGCGGCCAATTGTTTACTGGTGATATATTCCTTGGTGCCGACGGTGTTCATGTTTGTAACCCCTTTCTGCCTAGTGTTACAGGATCATAAGAACTGATTTCGCAGTATATAGTCTTGGACTCGTTCTTTCGTCGCCCCAGAGTCACAACCGAAATTTCCATGGGGGAAGAGTTGCTTTCGGTGGCTTATCCCATATGAAGAGCTAGAGAAGGAACTCCAGAGTGACGACAGAAATACTATGTATGAGTGGACTGGCCCAGATAGAGGAATTATTGGCTACCCTTGCTCAAATCATTCGATCGCAAACTTTGGCGCTTTTGTACCCACTGCTGAAGTGACGAGCTCAAATCGAGGTAACACTTCGCCGCAGATGAGAATGATTTCTATCGGTACTAACGAAAATCAATAGAGTGGAATGACCGGGCAAGTAAAGAGGACCTTCTCCGGTGCTTTGAAAGCTTTGATCCCTCCATTTAGCGGATATTGAATCAAGCACCAGGGAACGAAGTCAAGATTTGGGAGCTATTCGACATGGATAACCTTCCAAATTGGGTGAGTAGCTCTGCCGCTCTTCTAGGTGATACAGCCCATCCATTCTTACCCTGTAAGTAACATAATATTCAACCTATGTCCTGACTCTACCTCCAGTCCATACCACTCCTACTGACACATGCCAATCAGTCATGGCCCAAGGAGGAGCAATAGCAATCGAAGCTAGCGCATCACTCGGCGCTCTCCTCCCACTAGGAACAACCAGAGCAGATGTACCATCTCGATTATAGTTATATGAAAAATGTCACATGGGGCGGGTGGAAATAATCCAAGATTTTACTCGTCGTAGCGGACGGAACAAAGATGGTATTGAAGGTCCCCGGCCCAATAGTAAGCCGGGCTCCGAGTTTTTCTCCATTTTGAGTGCAATCTAACTTTGAAATAATTCGTAGCCGAGGAAATTGCAAACTTCGTACCTTTTTGTATAGAACATGATAAGTAGGAGAATTCGTCCAAGATTTTGGTTGGACACAGCGCTTGACTTTCATCTAGATAGTTTGTATTTGTCTTCCTTCATATTTATCTCTCCCACAATCTATTATCCGAATCCTGATTTAATCTTTTTATAATTCAAATAATTCAATCTACTTCGAAACTAATCCTAGCACATGGATACGATCATAGGATGTGGAGAACAGCGCTTCCCCTCCGCCCAGCCGTACTTGGTAAAATACTCTATTAGAGGTTAGGTTCATAGGCATTCGCTTTTCTTGCATAATGGCATACCCATGTTGGACAGGTTAGCAGAATCTTGCTCGTATGCAAGTTAGGAGAATGGCTGCTTGCCATCCATGATATACGAAAGAGTTGGTACATCAAAAGTCTGAATCTAGAAACCAGAGAAACCGCCCAAAATATATGCTTCCCCTTCTTGTTTTTCGAAAGGTCTTTCTAAAGGTCTTTCTAAAGGTCATTCAAATCCTCTTTCTTGGTGGTATAGATATCCTTCCTTGGTCTATGGTTGGACTCGTGACTGCGAAGATGCTTTTGAAAAATTGTCAGGGTTTCAAACTTACGGAATCCCAATGTAATGAAGAATAGAATACAGTATGTTATGTCGGGTAATTACCAGACAGACATTGTTATAGAACATCTCCATAGATCGACTATGAATCCACCTTCTCCCCCCCATCTTTGCAAGGTATATATCACTACAGTTACCTACTAGAAAATCCCTCCACCAAAACCAAGAACAAGATCGAAAAAAAAAATAAAGAATCAAAGAAAACAAGATATTAAACAAGGGGGTGCACTAATGGCAGTCTGATTGAAACAGACAGGTCGAGGCAAGATATGGGGTAGATAACTGGCACGGAAAGCAGACAGTCCAGATAGCGCTGCTCACGACGAGATGAGGGCCCTGAGGCGGGACGAATCAACAAGACCGACAAGATACTGATAACCCACAAGGTAATGGATTTCGATATCTGGAGGTCTGGTTATCTGGAGGTGAAGGAGAAGTGAAGGAACGACTAGCAGGAAATGAAATCTTCATAAAACCCGAAATTAAAATGTATTGCGACGAGGTCGACTAGACTGGTAGATGGTTGTGTGTCTGTTTTTCTCCGCCGCCTCTCCTTCTTCCGCCTCCCACCATACATACATGAAGCCTTCGACGCGGATAGCAGAACAAACAGACCAAACAAAACAAACAGAATAAATGAAACATAACGAAACGAACGAACAAGACACGATAACAGAGAGAGTTCTAACAAGAATAATTAGACCAAGACAAATGAAAAGACTGTTGCCAACAGTATGTGCACCAAGGATATTCTGACAAATGTTCCCCCACTACACTATATTGTAACGGGCCAGGGCCCGGCGATAAACCATGTGTCATGGCCTTGAGTGCTCATAGGAACGGACGGACAGAAGACTAGGACGATCAGGCAGAAGATCGGCGCGGGGTAGAGACACCGCCATTTCGCTCCCCTTTCCCCTAGGAAACGGAGCGAGTTCTCCTTCCTTCTTTAAGATTGTTGTAAACATTTTGTGGCCTAGTACGATTGAATTAATTCTGCTTTAGCCCTTCATATACAACAATCTTCCTTCTATTTATTAAGAAGTATCATTAGAAAGCCTAGTGAGTCGAACTAGGCACGTTAACACATTAGAAAGTCTTAGTGAGTCGAACTAAGCACGTCGAATATATTAAAAAGCCCTAGCGAATCGCCCACGAATCGAACTACGCACGTTGATATATTGGAAAAACCCTGAGTATTATAGACCCTTAGGATTATTAGTAGTCACCGCTACCTTAGGTAGAGGATATAATACGGCGAATAATAGAAGATTAGTAGATATAGAGCGAAAGGATTAGGCGTCTAGAAGAAGCGGTCGCTAGTAGATTCGAAGGACCTACCCCTACCGAAACGACTACGGAACCTACCCGAACCGCGACTGAACTAGTAGTACCTAAGGAGAAATAACTAAGGCCCCGCCTCCCTAACCCCTCGCCGTTTAGAGGAAATATCACTAAATAGCTAACTTAGCGGATTATTATAGAGAATAAACTAGTAATAGATAGGAGAGTAATTAGTTCGAGATAGGACTAGTTTATATATATATTCTCCTAATTAGAGAAACTAGCTAGTAAGAACGCCGGAACATTCATAAAGCACTATCGAAACGATAGCGGACCGAAGAACTTACTAGATTATCTTAAGCGGAGCTATAGCGACCTAAATACTTAAGCTTAGGCGGCACGAAAGTTATATTAAATAAAGTAGCCTAATAGGTTATTATTCTAACGGTTCTTACTATAACTTAAGAGGGAATTTATAGATATAGGTGTAATTAATTAGCCTAACTAAGCTAGATATTAGATTCTGCTAGGGTTATTAAATTATAATATAAGTACTACGTTAATAAATCATAGTATACCCGCTACCTATTTAGAACTAATTACCTACCTTTATAAAATTAGTACTAATATTAATACGCTAAACCTTAATAGCAGAAGTAATAATAGTAGCTATAAGAAGACTATTAATTAACGCCTAAAAGACCCTAACGAGATAGATTAGATATCTACTATAAACGCTTACCGGACTAATACTTATAAGAGGGCTAAATAGGTAAGCCTAGAAGAGATTAAACGCTATCATAAGGTATACCGCTATCTCTATTATAGAAGCTGTCGAACTTGAGATAGTGGTCACAAGTCCGCTTCGTGCACCAAAGTGTAGCGCACGGTGTTGTGTAGTGTACACT